>JACCGJ010001519.1:40258-64793 GCA_013407085.1 Atriophallophorus winterbourni | reverse complement strand
ATCACTTCAGATTTGGGAATTAAAAAGCAATACCACTAAAGGGTGTCAGAGCCGAATTGAACCAGCACATAGCTGGAAATTGACTAAACAAATGGAAAAAATAGGGCATAAAATACACCACAGAATCTGCGAGCGACACGGCCAAGAGTTGGGTAGGTTAGCTGGCGAGCTTGTTAAGAAAATAAGGTGAGCAGTGAAATAGCATGTTGCATTACCTGATTTAGCACGTGGTTTCAATCCAGCTGTAAGCAAAATACCTATTGTGTTCAGGAACGAGGACCGCATTAGAAAATTAGGAGCTTAATAATAATTGATTTAACATGAAAATTATAATTAAACTTGAATTTTCCACATTAGTACATTTCCACAATTAGACTACTAACAAAATGCAAGTAGCATAATAATAACAACTCACGCTTTCCCGAAGCTAACGGCACTTTGGAAGCGGTGCTCGGACGACCACTGGCAGTTGACGGACGACCGGTTCCAGATGTTGGAGCAGTTGTGCCTTTAAAGCAATGGAATTTTGTTTTCTCGGGGAAATCAAATGATGGTCTTTATACAGGAGAGTCATCATTTACTTGATCAACTTCCAGTGCAATCTGCAGTCTCTGACTGTGCCGCACTAGTGATTAGGATATTCATCCTGTGAGGGGTTCCTGCTCTACGTTGTGGTTACACGTTTGTTGCAACAATGTCTTTGTGATGTGCCGTAAAGTGAAAAATTGCGACGTCTGTGTACACAAACCTATATAGCCCTATGTGACGAGGTCTTCCAAAGCATTGAGTGACGGAGCTCTATTCTTCTACATTCTGATCTCACTCAATGTTTGCCGGCGCCATTTTCCGCCGTGCCAGCCAACTGTTCGAATTCCTTTTCTAGAAATTTGATAGACATTTCAAGCCAAATTACACTGACATCAAAACTGGATCGACATGGAAAATGAACGTTATTTAATGTCGTACATTCAATCTAATGGTCATTCATCATCAGTTTTCTACATTCTCATTCATAAGCGCTTGCGTTTTTAATCAATAATCAATAAATCCGTGATTAAGCCTCAGTCCTCACATTGTAGAATAGGCGAATCTATATCATCTCAAAGGTTTTCATAGCCGGGGGTGGCAGTGGGGATAAGCTCCCACTGTTTATAAAATGCTCCCATATGGCGCGCGTCTCAAATAGCCTCTGACAACCAAGTCCAGCTTCTGGCTTGCACGAGTGGCTCCCCGGAACTGCTTCTACCAACAGGAGAAGGGGCGAGGGCGAGTGACTGGCGCCTGAAAACCAGTTTGCTTCGGGCAGATGTAGCTTGTTAGCCTGGGAGGGCATTTTATCTAAGGGAAGGAAAACCCTGATTTTCAACCTCCGCTGCCTTGCGGGATACCCGATCGCGGGAAAGGCTTCGGGAGAAAACCCTGAGGAAAAACCAGGAACAGAGTCTGGCAGACCACCTCTTTCTGGCAAATCCCTGCTGCCTTGCAGGTCGCACTTGGTTGTGCAAAGGCTAGAGAAGCTGACTTGAACAAACGCCGAGTGGTGCTGGGGACGCCGCTTTGTACCCAAATTCCCAAGAATCTTCTTTGAAGCCGACTCATCCTCCAGGAGGAGATAGTCGCACGAAGTATCTCAAAAGCTACGTGGCAACGAAGCCGGATAAAATACATCACAAGGTTGCGAAGGAAAAATGTTTTCATTTCTCACATCCTCTGCAAGAACAACTTGGGTGTTTGTCGTCAACATGTGGAGATAGTACGATTGAGTTCTGTTAGCTTTGTAACAGTGGAAATCGAGTGGTTCTGGGGACGCCGCTTTGTTCCCAAATTTCCAAGACACTTCAAGACTCAAGGATTACTACAAAATATCGTTTATGCTAAGGCGTTCCCGGTAGGCGACGCGCCTCATGCTCTCCCAGCGGCTGGGTCCCTTAATACCCGCTCCCCGTTGTTTATCTCATGTTGCAATGTCAGAACGCTCCTCGATCCCGCTAACCAATGCATCACGATGCGCAGTTTCTGCGACTATGGCGTGAGTATAGGCTACTTGTCGGAGGTAAGAATCTCGGGCACTGGCTGCATTCAGGAAGAGACATCTCCTACTGGTTGTACCACAGTGGACCCACTGACAACTCCGGGCTACATGGCGTTGCGAAGGCCTAAAATCTGCGCGGATCTCGCTTCTAACCGCCAAGCGTGGGGGCGGTTGCAATCCGTGACATCAAC
Source organism: Atriophallophorus winterbourni (assembly GCA_013407085.1). Lineage (NCBI taxonomy): Eukaryota > Metazoa > Platyhelminthes > Trematoda > Plagiorchiida > Microphallidae > Atriophallophorus > Atriophallophorus winterbourni. Next base: position 62,570 of record JACCGJ010001519.1, on the reverse strand, counting down.
AAAGTCAACTCATCCTCCTCCAGGAGGAGATATTCGCACAAAAGTAAAGTAACAGTGGAAACGTAGAAAACAATGTTAGACAGCCAACCTTTGAATGACCGATCCAACTCACTCGTTCTGCTTTTGTTCGTCGGCAACGTCTGCGGTGCTGGTGGTGGGAGTCCTTGCGGATGACCCCAATTGCTCAACGGGTCAAACGTGTTGGGTTTCGCTGGATCGTCCTCAACAGGAACGTTCCCGACCTTGAAGAAATCAACCTCATGGTCCGGGTACCCACCGGGTTGTGTGGGATCTGGTTGATATTCTGCCGCGAAGCGTCTCTCGGAAGCCTCAAATTCTCCTGGAAGGTATGCTGGAACGAAAAGGAGAAACGACTTGGGTATGAGAAGTGAAATGATTTTAAAACCTCGTGGTTATCATTGTTGTTGAACTACTTTTGATTGATTTTAAACAAGGATGTACATCACAAACGCATGATGTACACAATTGAACAAAAAAGAATAAATTCTCTCCAGCAGCGCACACGGCAAAAGGTAGTACTCGACCAATCGGCGACAGCTGTACGATGATCGCACTCACCAACTGAGATCACTATCTGCTCTAAAACAGCTTGAAGAAGCTGGTCAACAGAGCATGTTCACTCTATTGCGACAGCGCCGCCTGTGCTGGCTTGGTCATGTCTACAGAATGGAAAATCGTCGCATTCCGAAAGATCTACTCTATGGTGAGTTGCAACTAGGAAGTCGACCATTGAGCAGACCGCACCTGCGGTACAAAGACGTGTGCAAGAGAGATATAAAAGCTCTTGGCATTGACCTGGCGAGTTGGGAAGTACTTGCTCTTGACCGCTCACATTAAAGGCATTGTGCAAAGCGTCGTCTGCAAGCTGGGGAGGAGCAGATATAGCTCTTGGCTGCTGAACGCAGATCACATCGCCGGCATTCAACTGACGTCGTACAACCGAGTTCTGACTATCGGTGCAATCGCTGCCAAAGAGATTATTCTTCCCGAATCGACTGTTTAGTCATTCAAAAAGCTGTAGAACATGAGCATTCATGCGATTGTAATGTACATCCATGGTCGACATCGACCGAAGAAGGCCAACAACAACAACAACAACAACTTGAAGACGATGAATCACAGTATACCTCCTTAGAAAGCGGTCAATAATCTTCTTTTTCTTTTCAAAACGTCCTAATACCGCAGGCGCGGTTTGCCAAACAGTCGACCTGCTAAATTAGATATTTCGGAATACAACCCTTTTGCAATTCTGTAGATAGAACCCAGCACCAGTGTGTATGGGGCGTTGTGGTCTTCGGTGGTATGGAGAAACGGAAAGACTGGCTCAGTTCGTTGAGTTGCATTTTCCGAATGCCGTACCACGGAATTTTGAAAGGGATTCTTTTTGCGACGCCACATCCGTAAATCTTGTGGTGGTCAAACTTTTATTTGGCATAGGCAGTTAAATACTCGAAATAATTACCCATCTAATGTCGGCAAACTCAGCTGGGGTCCATAAGATATCGCTTCAGAAAATGTCCCGAAACCGTGTTCAATGACGGTCCTGCACTAAGCATGTTGTTTGTGTGTTTGCCTAACTTTGTATGTTGTCAAGTGGATTGACTAGAAAAGCTTGTTATGAAGCAAGGCAGTGAAAGCCGCAAGAAAGCTCTACTGGTTCACGAAACTTGATTGAAAACCTGTTCCATTCGAAATATAGGCACCTTATCCCAGTTTGTTTGTGCTTGCTGTTCTAAAAATTCTTGAGGTGATTGTGTCCTATCCTTCCCCATGTTTTTAGAGTTTATTTTGCCAAGATTTCATAACAGCAAACCATTCGGTACTACTGCAATATAAATTTAAACAATAAAATCTAAAATAGATGAAAAGAAGATGAAATATGTGTGAAAGATGAAGCACAAGCGTAATAAGATGATTCGATCAATATCATGTGACGTCGATTGCCTTCTAACAATCGATATTCGTCACATTCATCGTCCAAGCTCCGATTTTTATTCGTATATTGCAGCGCGTGATGTGAGATGCCGAAAATGATATCCTTTGCTATATTCTTTTGCAAAATACGATTTTTAGCAAAAACAATACCATATATGTTATAACATTCGTCTTAATTTAAACTTACGCATGGCCATTTGCTTTGCATTAGGCGAAAATTGCTGTTGGTCGTTGGACTGGTCAAGGCCATTGGACTCTAGGCCTGGTTCTAGTTCCGCGCCATTTGATTGGGCAAAATCCTTGAATCCTATTGGTTGATTTTCGACGCAGTCCATTGGACCACGATGAACGACCGAATCAACCGAGGTGTTCGATTTCGGGCTTTCCAAGCTTGAAAAGATTTATTGGAATTGGAGTTACTTATAAGTAGTCAAACATATTTAAATAATTGCAGCTACAAATTTGTCAGTTAAGCGAATTACACCAGAATAACTCACCTTGATGGATCTTCACCAGACAGGGCAGTGAATCCAAGTGTCATTGGCTGTTTGATAACATCATCTGTATCGACTGTAGTTGTATCCGGAAGTGGTGCTGAAGCACGCGTGGCTTCCAAAACAGCGGTTGAATCACATTGCTCCTCCTCTAGGGGATCAGGATTAACCTCCAATGAATCTGCAGACACTCTGACGGATTCCACGGGATTAGAGTTGACAGTTTGTTGTGGTTCCTTGGAACTGTCAGGTTTCTCCGGTTGTGAAATATCTTCGACCAATCCCTGACCGTCCAGCACGATATCACCCGAATCTGGAGACAATGGTTCTCCATCAAAGTCACGCACCGGCTTTTTCGCGCCATCAAACCAATATTCCCTTTCGTTATTTTCAGAATCGCTGACATCTGAACTAGCTTTCTGTGCGTGGCCATCATCGTAAATCATTTCTAATTTGTTCGGGTCGGCAGTTGGAGGCTGCGTGGAGAACGGACAAATCAGGTCAGGCATTGGAAAAGACCTGGTCGATTCCTGGATATGCGGTTCGTTTACTAGCTGAGCAGCTTCTGTGGTGGAGCTATGCTCAAAGTGATCCTTTTCGGTCATTAAATACGGTTCCGATACTCCAATGGTTTCGAAACCATGTGAAGGCATTTCCATGGGACTGCTGGGCTGTTCCAATTGTTCAATTGGTCGAGAGGTAACAGCTGGTGTAACAGGTTCTTCGTTCACAACCGCCGCTGACTCTCCTTCATCCGAGAGTCCCACGGTTGGTGTTGCGTGTTCCAATGGAATCGTCGCAGACATCGCGGGAATCTTCTGGAACAAATCGTTATATTCCTCGGGTTTCAGGTCCACTTTCATCTCATCGTGTTTCGTTCGATACTCGTGTAAAGATGCTGCTTCGTCCAATTCATTCACTTCGGTTATCTGCTTCGGAACTTCTGCGGTGACTTCAGGGGTTTGGTGCTCAATGTCATCCGTCGGATGCAACATCTGCGTTTCATGATGAGGAAGCTCTTCAGTCGTATGAACCTCTTCGTGTTTCGGTTTAAATGTGAGATCTTCTTCGTGAGAGGTAGCAAAATCTCGAGAATCCTCTAGCAACACTTGATTGCTTGGCGTAAGTGAGTCCTGTTGATGAGCAAACATCTCCTGATTATCCGAGACAGATTTTCCCTCAGAATGCAACACTGGTGCGTCCTGGTCGATAAACCGAGATTCTTGGTCGCCCGTTTCATTCATGTGGTAATCAGTGGACCCCTCGATGTCCTCAGTTGAACCCATTAATGGAGGAGGTCGGGACATTGAGGTAAATTCCTCTCGATTCAAAATCACTGGTTCCTCCGTCAAGTGTTCATCCATGATGTTTTGAACTGGATCAATCAACTTGACAACCTCCTCGACTGTCTTCGTGACCAGTTCTTCAGTTGGTTCCGCAACGTGAGCAAAATCAGTGTCTGGATGTGTTTGAAGCAACTTCTGAGCGTCTTCTGAACTCCCAGCATCATCCATCTTTTCTTTCCCGGACTGCTCTTCTAATGCCATCTCATCCACTTCATTCAAATGTTGGTATTTGTGTACTTTATACAATTCCGAAGCAGGCGTAGACAATGGTGTGGCTTGTTCCTCGACCGTGGGAAGACTGGGTTCAACGGAATGATGTAAATCCGCCGTCTGCCATCCCGAAATCAATGGATCCATCGGGGCTAGGGCCATGGATTCGCTGATTTGCTCTGCCGTAGGTGCGGTGGGTGCGTATTTGCTCGTTGGTGCTTGAGACACTGCCGGAGGGTTCGCAGACGGTTGTGGCTTGGGTTCAGCAGGTTGCGTCGCAGGTTTTAGCTTATTTGAAAATTGTTTGCCAGCGACCAGGTTTGCATGTGCTGCAAGTCTGTTTGCCGTGGTTTCCGTCTTGGGTTTAGCCGTGGGCTGTTGTTTCGTAGTCGGTTTCGGCGGAGACGTTTTCGGCAGCGAGGGTTTGGGAGCCGGAGCTGATGATTGTCGTTGTCTGGGTTCTTGAGGCTTGGCGGCAGGTTTGGTCGCCACGTTAGTAGATCGTCTTGATGATGGTATCAACTCCGGCTTCGTCGGGACAGCTGGTTGTGATGTTGCGGTAGCACGGTTAGCCGCCGGGAGACTGGTTCGGGTAGGTTTCGCAGCGCTGACTGGACGTCTGGAATTGATAAGGGAAGGCATGCAGTTACAGTTAGTCCGTAAGTAATATTGTGTCCACTATCTCTGGATAAAATATACAATAATATATCCAAGCTAGTCTGGGGTTCGCTAGATTCGGGAAGAGCCTGGTAGCAAAATTTACCCGATCGACAATTAGCTCTTCTTATCCTTCTATTTCATTGCCGACGTCGGCACTATTAGCCAGATGCTCTGTGGGTCGTTGAGTTTAAAGGCTCGTCCTTGGCTGTTTAATGATTTGAAAAGCTGCGGACCATGAACCTCTTTTGAACTTATGATATACATCCATGGTAGACATAGAAGACCAAGGAAAGCCGACAATTCAAGGACTAAAAAATTCGGAAATTCTATTGTTCCTCCCCTGGCTTGATACCCGTTTAACCAATCAATGGCTCGTCTAACAGTTCACGGAGCGACTGACAATTTAAAACCTGTCGTGAAGAGTTCTTCGACATGTTTCTCTTAATCTTGTGGTGAAATTAATCTCATTGCTGAAAATTCTTGTACAAGAATAAAGCCATTTTTTCCTTTCCTTCTACATTTTACAGCCGCGAAAAGCGTTGCTGGATCTGTGATATAAATCAACATCAAACGAATGAGGTCGAAACATATCCACCCCTCACACATAATAATTAACCTTGAAAATGGTTATTTGAGTCGTGAGCACAGAATGACAACCTCGTCTCAACCGACTGTGTGATTGCTCAAAGCTGTAACGCAAAGCAATCATACATCTTCGAACGGGTGACCTTGGATACGTTAACAATAACAACGTCGTGTTTATCTCTCTCCCTGGACTAAGTCGTTCTTACGGCTCCATTTCTTCCAACAAACAATGTTTACATATCAATAACTTTGCTGACACAAACACCCAAGTTGAGCTGTCCCAGGCAACTCTTTTTCCATTCTACGTTGTCATGGAAACGTCGCCTAACTAACAATCCATCAATCATTTGCAACGACAGCTGTCTCGAGAGAGTAGGACTTGTGCTCAAACACGCGAAAACGATAAGTGGGACATTTTTAAAAAAGGAATTCCGGGTAAATGAGTACACTCACGCGTTTGACAATCTAGGCATTGAGGCCCGTTGCGCTGCGGGCTTGGTGGCTGAAGTGACCCGGCCGGTTTGTTCCAAACCATGAAGAGACTTGACCAAACGTGACAGCCCTTGAGCAGCATTCGCTCCGGTAAGCTGATTGGCTGGCAGTAGTATACGCAAAGTCGTGGGTTGTGAACCATGAGGCACCGCTGACGTCCAAACCAAAAGTAGTCCGCTTCGTTGTGCCAATGGCTGTAATTTCAATTCACCCCAACCCAGCTTGAAGTACAGTGTGATTGGAGTCGGAGCGGCATCGGATACGAGAGTGTTGGGTGCCCATTGATAGCAATGCGTCTCGGAGCAGTTGGTCGGGGCTAACAAGACCATGTCACTTGTCACGTCACCAGCAGCGCAAGGAGGCGGTGTTAGGAGCTCTCCGAGGATTTTTGTTGCTTGGTCGTCTGAGAGACGTGCTTGTTGGATGAACTGGTACGTGAGGAGACTTCCGGCAGACCAATCTGCAAGCACCACGCTGTCCAATCTGTAGTGTGTGTGTAAGAAGGACAGCTTAGCTTCAAACCAACCATAACACAATAGGATGAGGATGAGGAAGAGTTAATAGGGATACCCTGAGGTGAAGTGCCTACACTTCCCAAAAACAATCATTCAATCAAACTAGTAGAGCGTCAGCAACAAAACAAATAAACAAACATACCTCTTATGTAAGCAATCAATGTGATGTTAGTTCCGGTAAGCCTTAGTCAGCTCAATAGGAATACGCTAGTGCGATAGAGACCGTGCATGCTAAAAAATACCGGGCTCAAATAAACTCGCATTCCGATATCTTTGTTGTTACAAGAAAGCGTTCATGTGTTGGAAGTCGGGACAGAGCCTGCTCGGGGTTGGAGACGCTGTAATCCATTATCGGAGCGGCTAGCCGTATTTCTGTAAGCATATTATTAGTTTAATGCGTGAGCCAATTCGGGTGGAATGGTGATGTCATGGCATTGAAAGGTGCTAGAAGCTGTCCTGCTGACGTTGCAATACTGGATTGCTGTTTGCAGGGGTTTCCGCTGTCACCATCCCAATGCTGTTTGTGTGCGCTGTATCCAGTGGACTGGAAAGTTGCTTGTCATCCTCTCGCTCAGTCTGCGTGATTACGTCGTGATTTCATGATAGACAATCATCGGTACGTGATTTTCATGTTATTCTGATGATGATGGTGACAATGACGACGACGATAATGATGATGATAGTGGTGGTGATGATGATGGTGATGATGATCATCATGATGACGATGATGACGACTACGATGATGACGATGATGATGAATACGATGATGAAAGTGATGATGATGATGACAATTATGAGGGTGATGACGACGACGATGATAATGATGGTAGTGATGATGATTATGATGATGATGGCGATGATGAAGATTATGATGATGTTGTTGATGTTGTTGTTGATGATGATGATGATGACTATGACGGTGTTGATGAGGACGACGACGACGATGATGATGATTATGATAATGATGGTGATGGCAATTATGATGATGATAGTGACGACGACGACGATCATGATGGTGATGATGACAATTATGATGATGATAGTGACGACGATGATGATGATGATGATTATGATTATGATGATGATGATGATGATGATGATGATGATGATGATGATGTTTATGATTCTGACGATGACGGTGTTGATGATGACGACAATGATGATGATGATGATCAAGATTTTGAGGAGGATGAAAATGACAATGATGATGATGCTGACGATGCAAAAGTTTGGGTTTTGCAGCAAACGCTTAAGAACTATTCTTATAAGAACATCCCCATCCCTTACACACCACTACCGGCTTCTCTATGTTTGCTGTCATCAAGTGGAGACAGTAAGATCAGTTCCAGTGAGCCTTGAAACAGTGGTAGAGTTGGATGGGGATGTGAGCACCAAAATGAAATGGTCTTTTATAAGCGCCTGGAGCGTTTGGCCGGGAATCAATTTGTAATTATGTATTTGAACATCGTGTTTTGTTGTTCGAACCCTATGTAACAGTGGCATACAAGTATAACTATGTCCTGAAGGTTGAGACGGGAAGTGCGATTTAGGCTCAATTGAGCTGATAACTGAACTATCAACTGTGCCATTTGTTTTGAAGAAACCAATGATATTCATTAATGCATGTTCACTGAGCTTGCATAGCGGGTTGCGGAAGTTTCGTCACCAAAACCGGATGACATCATCAGCGAATCACCATTTCCATACCACATTCTCTCGTATGTGCGGTGCTTGTCATACGATCCTTGCGATTGGTGTGTAGAACAAACGACATATCATTGGTCCGCAGGTTTGGTCCAATGGCATGCGTTGTTCGTTGAATATCATGCGTCGAGTAATTCCCGTGAATGGTATGGTACGAAAGCACAAGCCTGATCCAGATCCAGGCAAAGTGCCGCACAGTCACAGACTGCATGTTGGCTAAGATACTGTCAGGTTGCCCAGGCCAAGATAGATATGAGGAAGAAAATAATCCTGAAATTGTAGTGAGACTCCACTCGTGTTTCGCATGCAGCTCACTACCCGTTGGCCAATCAATTTAGCACGATTTTTGGGCCTCATAGTAACATAAGTACTTCTCCCCGTCTCAAAAAGTGTTACATCAGTAGTTTTGGCGTGTTAAGGTTGCACGCTTCCATATCATATGGTCAGACCGTGTTCTCTTGACGGATAGTTCTTGAACTTCGTTAGTTTCTCGTTTGCATGCGTTTCAGTGAATGACCCTTTTACCGGGGGAAAGATTGTCGCAATGATTCACATCTATTCACGTCTTTTCGAACGAGATCCGCGTGATTGTTTACCCAGAGACGTAGGTCGTGTCTTCTCACGGCCAACTGATGTTCAAATCGTCTTGTATCCTGTCAGCCCGACGTAAAACACTTCACAACTTCTGCAGGGTATTTCGTAGACCATATTTCGAGGTGAAAACATAACCCAAAGTCCGTGGGATGAATACACACAGATTGGAATCAATGTTCAATCCTTGCTACCGGTAGAATGCGTAATACATGAGGGATTTCTCGAAGCACAGTCCCTCTACCAACACATGCAATTGCACACTACATACATACGTACCAATGAGCTGTTGTGTGTTCTACCTGCAGCACAGGAATTGCAACTCACTCACTCACTCAGTTCTCTCCGTGCCGGGTGGCACATGAGGCGAAGACAACTTCACGCCAGTGGTTTCGGTCTGCCGCTGCTTCCGTTGCCGTCTGCACCGTGAATCCTTGTGCATGTAGTTCGCGTTCCAACGTTCTGCGCCAAGTTTTCTTGGGCCGTCCCCTTTTTCGTTTACCTTGCGGACGCCAGTGAATGGCTACCTTCGTATGCGAACTGGGATCCATCCTGCAGACATGCCCGAACCATCTCCACCGTCGTCTTTTGACTACGGTAGATACCACCTCCAGACCAGTTTTTCTCAGGAGCTCTTCATTCGAAATGGTGTGTGGCCAAAAAATTCGAAGAATCCTTCTCAAGCACTTAGTTTGAAACACGTTCATTCTGCGCTCCATGGTAGCGGTCGTCTTCCAGCATTCCGATGCATACAGCAACACACTCAGAACGTTGCTCTTGAAGAGTCTGATCTTCGTGTTAATGCTGAGAGCGGAGGATTTCCAAATGGAATTCAGCATGCAGAATGCCTGGTTCGCCTTCCCGATCCTTCTCCTGACCTCATCTTCACAGTCACCATTTACAGTCAGTTTGCTCCCAAGGTAGACTGTATCTGTAACCTCACTGAGCGGTTGACCGTCCACGAATTGCAACGATGGTATAAAAAGAAGCACAGACATGCAGGAGCCGTTTTGTTTCGCAAGAATTCACACTGATGCGATCATCTAGTTTGGTGGCAAACACACAATAATAAACATCAAAAGTTTCGAGCTACAAGCATTCTAGTCCATTGCGAAAACGGCCAAAAACCATCGACCATATGAGTCACAACGTTCTGATTACAACTCATAAACAGCAATCAACTAAATTTCAACCCCGAGCTGTCGGAAAACAGACCAAGACGGAAGATCGCTTCGACCCATCAACCACAAAATCGATTAGGCAAACTCACTTTGGCATGACATTGAAAGCCGCAAGGAAGCTGCCGTGCTAATGTCACTCTACTCGTTCACGAATCTTGTTTGAATGCATGTTTCATTCGAGGTGTAGGCACCTCTTCCCAGTTTGTTTGTGCTTACTCTCATATAGAACCCGTAGCTATTCAAGTCCCACCCTTCCCCATCTTTTAGGATTTGACTTTTTGAAGGTTGAGTGGCAGTTAAGCATTCGGTACGTGCTACCGGTGTAATGCTGACTCACTTTGGCAAGTTCCGCACCATGGACCACCATTTCGGTGCTGCGTGTGAGGCGTAACAGCCGCCCATCAGCAGGGTGAATCCTTGCAGAGCGAACAAACCACACGCCGGCGAGGCCCCACCCGGGAACACGTACATCGAAGGTCGTTCGGCAGAGAGCGCGCAATTCAACGGAGCGCCATCCGAAGGAAGTGAGAATCTAGATTCGGGGTGGTGGTCGATGACTTGTTGCGAGAACGAGCGGATTCCGTCGAGAGTAGCTATAACGAGATGGAAAGTGGGATCGAATGGTTTCAATTGGCATGGAATTATTCAACTGTCTATGAAAATGAGTTGTAGTTTTAACACACGGGAATCTTAGGACCGGTTTCGTAATGTTTGCCCGCATCTGTCTGTATGAAATAAAACGGTGAAATGGTGTATGGGCGTTGTGGATTGATGAATCGAGGTTTGTAGAGTGGAAAGATTGTTAATAAACACGGAAAGAAAGCGCACGCTGACGGATGTGGGTTAGCAGACTGAGCAAAGAGCGAAAGAACTATCTATCCATTCATCCATCAATCCATCCATCTATCTATCTATCTATCTATCAATCTATTAACCAATCTATCTATCTATCTATCTATCTATCTATCTATTTATCTATTTATCTATCGACCTATCTATCTATCTATCTATCGGTGATGGCTATTCTTTTGTCTCTCTCTCTTCTCTCTACCTATCTACCTACTACCTATCTACCTTATATCTTTAACATCCCTTTTATCCATCCATTCCATCTATCTATATATCTAACTATCTATATTATCTATCTAATCTATCTATCTATCTATCTATCTATCTATCTATATATCTAACTATCTATCTTATCTATCTAATCTATCTATCTAATCTATCTATCTATCTATCTATCTATCTATCTATCTATCTATCTATCTATCTATCTATCTATCTATCTATCTATCTATCTATCTATCTATCTATCTATCTATCTATCTATCTATCTATCTATCTATATCTATCTATCTATCTATCTATCTATCTATCTATCTATCTATCTATCTATCTATCTATCTATCTATCTATCTATCTATCTATCTATCTATCTACCTATGTATCCATCCATCTATCTATCTATCTATCTATCAAATAATATATCTATGTATTTACAGTTGATGAAGCCAAAATTTTAAACAACTCAACGATTTGTTGAAAGATGTTATCCACGTTTTTGTTTTCCCCGTTGTCTAGTGTGAAGCCTAGGAGCTATTTGTTTTCCTTGCTTGTTTCAGTAAATCAGCCTAAGTGTGCACTAATTATCAACAATTCAATTCGAAGAATGACACATCCATGAGTGCATGTACGACTTTTGTATATTTAGTTAAGATTTCACATCCGTCATTTTTTAATGAATCATGTGTCGTCAAAGTTTATCTCTGATGTGAGAATTGATTAGACAAGTGAGGTAACTCACAAAAACCTTAGGTATCATCGTATCGATCGAAAAACAGTTCTTTCAGCCTATTTACGCAATCGTAAAATTAGTTAGGGTCGAACACCATCCTAACCGATTGTGAGCATTCGTTTCCCTCATACACCAGTCCTGGTCGTGTGAGAGATTGCTAAACCGCTTTATTAACAATGATGTCACCCTTCGATGCGTTAGCATAACAATGGGTTCAAACGCGCACAATCCAGCTGGAATCTGGGGAATGAAAAATCGATAGAGAAAGAAAGACGAAAAAGCGGAAAATCAACACTCACGAGCTCGCTGACCAACGGTGCACCTCGTTTTCCCCATGTTTGCTGTTCGGGTGTTATTTCAATTGATTTGTAAAAGCTAAAATCGAAAAAGAGATCATCAAGTGGTTCAGCAAAGGGCCTTTTTCGTGGTCTGAGATAGCCATAAAAATGCTATAAAGTTAACGAGCAAATTAAAACAAGTGAACCGCGGTGGTCATCATTTGAAGAGCGGTAACAACCGCCGTGGTTAAGTAGGGAGAATTTTTAGTGAATTGATTAGAGGGGTTTTTAAAAGAGGTTCGCTCGAACAGGCCAGGATTCTGTGTACGAACAAAGTTTGGGTTTAAATTTCAATTGCTGGCAATCCCAATTTAGCTAAGGTGTGCATTGGTATGCTATGATTGGTAGTTTTATTTGTATACAGGTGCGAAAAATGACAATTGACCACTTAGCATGCTAAATCGTTTGACAGCACTTGTGTGTGTATCAAATGCTCGAACAGGCTATATCTGGGATTGAAAGTTAATATATGGGTGCTCACATTCGACTTGCTTTCGCACTACAATATATTAATCGTTTATAAGCGCACTGAGTGCTTGACCAAGAATCACTATGTGATTCTGTGTTTGAACATCGTGGTTCGTTGTACGAACCCTAAGTAGCAGTGGTATTCACGTATAACTTTGTTTACCACTTATCCACTGTTTCAAGGCTCACTGAACCTAAGCATACTGTTGCCACCTGATGACGGCAAACAGCCAGAAACCGGTAATGGTGTGTATGTGCGGGGTATGTGAGCAACACTTTACTTAGGTCATCCATTAGTGCCTTGAGTGCTTGACCACGAATCACTATGTGATTCTGTGTTTGAACATCGTGGTTCGTTGTACGATCCCTATGCAACAGTGGCATTTAAGTATACACTTGTTTACCATTTATCCACTGTTTCAAGTCTCACTGAACCTAATCTTACTGTCTCTACTTGATAACGGCAAACAGCCAGAAACCGGTAGTGGAGTGTAAGTAGTCTTTTATAAGCGCTTGGACAGCAATCACTTTGTGATTCAGTATTTGAAAACCTTGGTTAGTTAACAACCCTATTTAACTGTGACATTCAAGTAACCCTTGTTGATTAGGTTTTTCTGTCTCACAGAAATATACATTATAATAAGATAAATTTGAATTCCAGTGCATTTAAGCATCGTAAATTCTCAAATATGAAAGCTTGAATCCAAAACGTTGCCCTAACCAGTAATATCCCTCGTACACAATCTTTTTCAAATCGATTGAGAAGCACACTCACCCCAAGGCTTTTGCCGCATCCGTTTCCTTTCTTCCCTGTGAGGAAAAGTGAAAAAAGCGTTAAAAATCAGATTTAGCAATCGATTAGGTTCTGTCGCTTGACCGATATGCATGAAAAAACAAGTTTAACAATCCTTCATCGCTTAGCTGAAAACTATTGTCTCGGTAAATGAAATTCTCATCAATTTAGCGAACTACAAAGACTTTACAAAAGCGAGGATCTCCGTGTAAGATGGGAGGCTATTTGTTGAAATAATATTTTAAGTTTGAAGATATAAAGGCCAAATGTGTAAGAAGAGGCAATTTATACAATACCAGAGACTGAATAATATGTAACAAGCTACGCGTATCTCATCTCGACCGTAAGTCCAGAGGAGTTTTGTGTTTCAAAATAATCTTTTGAGGCATATTTAAAAGGGAAATCACACTCGCCGTTACGCAGATAAATATCTTGAGTCAATGAAGAGTGAACTCACATGAGCTACTTGGAGAAGAATTTGAATGATAATCTGTATTTGCAGGATACGGGAACAACGCAATGCCTTGCTTATTTATACACAGAATCTATCTATCTTTCTGGTTTGAACAACGTGATTAATGGAACGGATTCCACTTAAAAATTGTGTACAAGTCAAATGTATTGCGCGTCCCAGTGAAATTTGTTTTGCTGAGGACTGAAAGATTCCGAAGGTGGGTGCATTACGAAGAGTTGAGCAACAGTTAAATAAAATCGAGTACTCTGATGCCCTCCAATGCAGCAAAGTACTCAGAAAGCAAATGAATATCCTTAATAATGTCTTTATTACATGCTGTCTTGACCTTGAAACGTAAAACCTCGTAATAAATACAGGATCGCGTTCGCTCAGTCTCTCATAGCATCTATCAAGCAAGTCTGCTAAACGCTCTAATGCATAACCCAGTAAAACTGCTCTTACGAACAAATAAAGCGTCAGAAGCAACAGCCTTGCTCCTCAAATCTATTATGTTTCTAGCCAATTAGATTTGTGGCCTAATGATAGCAAGACGATGGAGCAAACTTCCAGCACAATTTTGTTATGTCCATTGGTGGGGAAGGCTGAAATTGATGACGATTAAAAATCAATACTGCCCTTGTAACACCTGCCACGATATATTATTTACTGTAACAACTCAGCATTCGCATTCGTTCCAAAGAGGTCATGACGAGGGAGACATTGAGAAATTGTTCATGAATAACAGCTACAACGTTGTAATTCATAACAAAGTGGGAGAAATGAGCAAACTGGGCATCACGCATCATTTTATATGAAATACTCGGAAAAATAATATAACGCCAAGAGCTCTCACACTATAGGCATGGAAATAATCGAAGAAGGTCTGTTTGTCAATGAATTTTGATAGCGGTCTCTGCATTGCCTAGCGCTCATCTTTAAGTGGATAACCTCAAGACAGCCGGGTACCATTTATAGTTGTGAATTGCATTGAAATCATATTGTATTTGCAATGACCAAAATACCGCTAAGAGAAATCGTGAGGCTGAGAACAATTAACGCTTGGTCGAACACTTTCAGAATTTTTGCCCGGATATAGATGATATAAGTCGGTTAGGTCTTCTAAGACAAGAGTTAAAATTCGGATTCGCATCCTAGGCACACAGTTGGCTTTACTGAACAGAACAGTCTTGCAGATATGTTAAAATTGAGAGCAATCGAAGAAAATCCATTCAGTCTAGGTATGAACTCAGAGCTCGTTCACTCATACTCATCAAGATGAATTCTTTGAAACCCTTTTTCACTATTAGATAAAAATATTTTGAGATCAGATGATCCGAACCAATTAGAAAGTTGTAAACGAGCGTTTTGGATGCTTTAAGTATTCAGACTTCAATCTTTGTTTCACAAAAACCTTACTCGAATCAAAGCCACGACATAAGATCTGATGTAGTGACCCGGTTGAAAATCGTGTCGTTATGTAGATATGATCCCAATCATCCATAAAAATCTTTTACAAGAGCGCCAGCTGTAACATATACCGTTATTCACTGCTATGTTTTGCGTTGAGGCGGTAAAATATATGTGTTTTCAATCTGACTCGACGCTAAAAATATTATTAATGCTTGTGATGTTATTTTTGGGTCGAGGACGTAAAAGCAGCAAATCTTATTCAAGAATTACTGCCATGAACCCGAAAGTAGAGATCTTTTAGAAATAGCCCGAGCTGAATGAGAAACTTTTTCCAGTATTCAGCAGAATCCAACCTAAAGGCATCACGCATGTACCTGTTATGGTACGTCAGGGTTCAAGAATTCACAAAATAATTTTACAATTGCTGAATAGTCCAGAAAGTGCACATTTTTAGATTGTCTAGCTCAAACTCATTTTTCTCTATTCCAAATAAAAACACTGATTAGAAACAACTTGGCTTACTCGTTCGGCTAACTCGCTGACATGCTGACGGAGCAGTGCCCAATGTTTGATTGCTCTCTGTTTATCGTGAGTGTGCTCAGGTTTTTTAGAAAGTGTTCCATCTCCAGTTGATATGATGTTGAGATCATTTATATTCCCTTGTTTATTCAGTTCATTCGCTTTTGTGGGCGTGTGCTCTTCTTCTTCTTCTTCTCCAGACTCGCTTGCTTGGTCTAGCCATTCTCTTAAATCCAAATCAGATTCCGTGTCCTTCAATTCGGCTTCCGTTGACTGGTCTCCAAACGAATATTGTTCAACTAAAGTGTTATTGGTCTTGATGTGGGTGGGGGTTTCTCGTGGGGTTTCTTTGGAGATACTCGGAACACGGTGGTTTGAGAAAGGCTTATAAGTATCCTTCAAGCCCTCGGATGTTGTCGAAACAACCGTTTTCACATTGCCGTTGACTTCCAGGTCTCCTGTACCTTTCCCGTCGTCCTCGCTTTTCATGTCAATCATTTCCGCTGATGACACGGGTAGGATTTTGGAATTCTCGTGAAAATTACATTTTTGTTTTGGGCTGATTGACTGAATGTTGACGTCCGTTTCTGCACCTTCAACGACTCTTATAATATCCAATGGCACGCTGGTTTTTTCTCTGCGTTGATCGGAGATATCGTTTCGGAGTAATGTTTCATTATGGCTCATGGCGTTCATCTTCGGTTGTGAGCTAGTTTGTTGCTTTGAAATTGACGTGTTTAAATTTAAGTCATCTGTCTGACACTCAGAATCCTTCAATGTTCGAGGCTCCCTCGAAAACAACTCCTCAAACGACACTTTTGTAGCAGAGCTTTCCTTTTTGAGAATCGGGGATTCCTTTTCAAATATGCTCATCGCAAGAGAAGAATCATTTTCATCTTCACTTGTGCTATCGATGAGATCATCTAGGATATCAGTTTCTCGCATAGGAAGCATCGCTATAGTGTCAGCAAACTTCCAACTTGAAGCAGCAGCATCAAAATACCGATGGACTTCCTCGTGTGGGCACGTACACTTGTCGACAGTGTGAAAATTGTTGCGATACCAAACGTCGGCCGGAAACAGCCCGGCATCTCCACACACGTAATCACAGGTACAGCCAACGTGACTGTCCAAGTCATAAGTTTGAGGATGATGAATGATTGTTTGTTCTGATCTAGGAAAATTAGAGTTTACACCCATCATCGAGCCAGAGTTAAGGTTGACCTTCACGATGGAAGATGCACTGGTAATGATGGCTGATGATTGTCTGCTGGGATTTGCTGGACGTCTTGGTCCATGTGGGAAACGTCGTACAGGAAGCGCTGGTGGAGTAGTTGGAATAAAATAGTTGTTCCTCTCGCTTGTACGATTGTCACCTGGTAATCGAACTATCGTTCTAGTTAGCGCAGAAGGCCGGGTGAAATTGCGGTTGGTAGCAATGGAATATGGTTTTGGTTTGGACGCAGGATTAAATGGATTATTTGTTAGACGGAATGTCCCCGGCGCATCATAGAGTTGGTACATGTCACTTCGCGGTTTTGATACATCCGACAAGCGCGGCGAACGGTTTGTCTGTGGTGGTTTCAACCAACTGTGTAAATGTACATCGCTGCTCAAAGGATAAATGGCTTCGCGAAAATTTGCACGACGGAAAGTTGAGCCAGATTCCATCTGCGCTCTTTGGATGACTTGATTAACTTGTCGCGATGATGCACTTTCTTGATTTGCGAATAGTTCTGACCGCGAAAATTTGACTCCACCATGACGATCGTACCAATTTGAATCCGATCCATCAAACATGGATTTTCGAGGGTCTGACTAAGTTGCCGGAAACATATTCACTTAATCCCAACGCTCAGAAATAACCTCGGCGCAATGATTCCAGGGAAATTTATTCATGCATCGATCTTTTTTCGTGAACGCGAGTGACAGGCGCAAACGGTTAGTGGAGTGTGGGACAGACATGCATGATGCCTACGTGTGCGACTGATCTCAGCCTCAATCGCCGTGTCGAGTCTTTGTGAACCAATCAAAAATTTGCAATTACAGAGCGCGGTTTAAGCTTTAGCAATTTTCCGTAAACTTGGGATAAAGGCATGCTGAGATTGGTGTTGAACGTGGACATAAAAATGGGATAATTAACTTTTATAATACATCGAAATTTAAACAATTGGTGAAATCTATTGGAGTGATTTAAATGAACATTCATATTGGTTCAGTGGGGCAAACTACTCTTAAATCAACGTACGTAATGATTGTTCCGACCATTAAGTGAATACACTAGTGTGGTTTATTAGCATGCCATATGCAATAAAGAAAACATGGTGACATGAAATACAGAGAGTTGTTGTTATTGCTGTGTCCATTCCATTGGTGCGTTGTGATGTACGTCAGGGCAGTTCAATATGGAGAACTAGCTGTTGCCCATGCAGCAAGTGCTCCCTCTCCACGACACCAAAGGAACAGCTAGGCTGATACGTTTGGACAACGATATCGTCGCAAAAGTTGGCAGGACGAAGTTGAATAAAACCTCGGACTGTCTAACGGGACTCCGGCTCCGGATTTTTCCTCGAGGTTGACTCCTGAAGCCTTTTCCATATTTGGATGTAGCCACAAGGCAGTGGATGTTTGTGATAAGGGTTTTCATTCCCCTAGGTGGACCGCCTTCGTGGAATTACGAGTTCCACCTACCCGAAGCATGCTGGTTTTGAGGCGCCAGTCAGCCGCCTTCGCCCTTTCTCCTGTCAGTAGAAGCAGTTCCGCCGGGTCACACAGGACCACACGTGCTGGTCAGAAGCTGGACTTGGTTGTCAGATGCTATATGAGACGCGTGCCATTTGAGCATTTTTGGAATTGGAAGCTTATCTCCAAAACCGCCACATGCCATAATATGCAATAAAAAAGTTGGTGACATGAAATGCAGCGAGTAAGATATTCGAATGCTGTTAAAAGGATCTTATCATTGTTTTTGTTGGACAGTTCCGATCCTTGATGAACATGGTATACTTAGTAAGCACATTAATAAATCACTCCATGCTATCTCACTTGATTGTAAAGCCTAATTTAAGACAAACAATCTGTTCTTAAAGGTTCACAGCTAGAAGCAGCAGTACTCATTTAATCGATACTGTCTCCGTGCTGCGAGTGTGAATACCGTTGTGCAGTCGAATGCAGTACCCTCTCTTTCCGAGCCCGATGGAGACACTTCACACCACACCTCAGAGGCGAGCACTTAGAAAAAATTCCACTCAACTGACGGGGATAATGTGTAATGCTTTCACAGCTCCTTCACAAACGTCGTTCTATAACAAGTGCGAGCTACTCAAGGATGTATCCTAATGACGGTCTTTTAGCAAACGACTGTTTTTCATTCTAGCGACATAACCGCATTAGCCTGGGTGACGCTTTCACCGCTGAGTGAACATGCTCTGTCCATCAATTTCGGCAAGCACATTTGCGTTCGTTAATCTGATTATCCACATGCTGAGATGGAAAGGAAACTATTGATCTTATTGAAGAAGAAAGATTTCACTGAATCATAAATGGTTGACATAGATCAAAGGATACGAACAGCAAACGAATTGGTTAGAGCATCTGGCACAGAAGCTTTTTTCAAACCAAGGGTGTCAGTACGAATGGGGATGATGTTTTTAATAGCATTTACCTGATCAGGGGAAAGATCAACCGAAGATACGATCTTCTCCCTGAGATAACTTCGAGAAAAGTGTCGCGAACAGCTCGTGTCATAATACGTTGTTTCTATTGATCTAACAAAGGCATTTGACCCACGTTAGCAGGGAGGGTTTTTCTACATGTTTGCCTGATTAAACTCGTTATTACATTCCACTCTAGCAAGAAAGGCTCAGTCCATTTTATCGGTTTCAGTTCAGAAGCCTTTGAAATTCGCCGAGGAGTCACGCTGCTAAGCATTTTCTTTGCTTTGCTTCTGAAGCACGCTTTTAGGACGAGAACAAAAGGCTGCGCAAGCTTTTCAACCTGAAACGGATAAGAGTTACAAACCAAGGTACGAGATTGGCTAATCTGTGACCTGCTGTTTGACGACGATGCAGACAATAATGCTCACTACCAAAAACACCTCCGGTCGCTATTGGACTGTTTTTCGTCGGCATGCAACGACTTTGGGCTAACAATCAGCATGAGCAAGACCAAAGTCCTCCTATCATCAATGTTGGAAACTGTCAGCTTGAAACAGTACATCATTTCACATATATCGGTTCAACTATTGCGGATAACCTATCGCAAGACACGGAGGTTCGTGAGAGGATAAGCAGAGCAGCTGTCATTTTGTCCCGTTTGAACTCTCGTGTCTGGGTTAATCGCAAGTTGTCAGTGAAGCTAAAGATGATGGTATGAAGCGCGTGCGTACTAAATGCTTTACTATATGGCAGTGAAACTTGGACCACCCACGCGAGACACGAACGGAAGCTGAATGCTTCCCATCTACGAAGCATCCGTCGTATTTTGAATACATCGTGGATGGACAAAGTAACTAACGCTGAAGTGCTTTCAAAATCTGGTGTGCAGAGCATGTTCACCGTACTACAACAGAGCCGCCTGCGGTGGCTTGGCCACGTCTATAGAATGAAAAATAGTCGTATTCCGAAAGATCTACTCTATGGTGAGTTGGAATTAGGAAGTCGACCATTGGGCAGACCGCACTTGCGGTATTAAGATGTTTGCAAAAGAGATATGAAAGCTCTTGACATTGAACCCGCAAGCTGGGAAGAACTTGCTCTTGACCGCTCACTTTGGAGGGATTGTGTAAACATCGTCTGCAAACTGATGAAGAGTAGATACAGCATTTGGCTGCTGAACGCATATCACGTTTCCGGCGTGCAACTGACGCCAATCGACCGAGTACTGTTCACCGCTCTGAGCGCTTCGGGAAAGAATGTCACTTCCCAATCGGACTGTTTTCTCGTTTTAAGTGCTGCGAAGCAAGAAACCATCCTGCGCTGTTGATGTACATCCATGGTCGACATCCACCAAAGGAGACCACATCCCCAAGATTCAAGATTTATGGTTAAAAAAGCAGTACCATAGGATATACGTATAAAAAATTAAAAAAGTCGTTACTTGTATGATCATATCCGTGTTCTTCGTAGGTGGAGCAAAAATAATCCTCAATGGCGACACAGACTGAGGGAAAAGAATCTTTGGATGAACGGTAGTTCCGTGCGTTGAAAAATATAGTCATCAATAGGTAGGGGCCAACGCAGTAGTTCTCAACATAAGGTTTCGTAACCTTTGTTTAAAGATGTGCTCGTTCGCTGAGGTAACAATATCTGTCGGCAAGCTATTCCACGAGAAGCATACACGAACAGCGAAGAAGTGACGACGACAATTCAATCGTGAGTGTGGGATTTGAAGGGTCAAAGGGTGGCTGCGTGTGGGGACAACGGAACGAAACTTGAAGATGTGTTTGAGAGGGTGGGATTTCGCGTAGATGATTCGATATGTCAGAGTGAGGTCGTGTAGGATACGCCTGCGCTCGAGGGTGCACAGTCCAAGTCTGGTCAGTCGCTGCTCAAAGGGTAAATAATTCAATCCGGTAACCATGTTGGTTGCCTTGTGATAAATTCGTTCGAGGAGGATGTTTTTTTCCATCCATGGCGTCCAAGCTTGTACAGCGTAGTCAACGACAGGATGTATGTAAGTGTTTAGTAATTTCGCGAGTGAGTGTGGTGGGAAACGTCCGAAAATGCGTTTCAGTAAACCTAGCAAGCTGCACGCACGCTTGTAGACGGCTTCGCACTGTAGGCTGTTCTTCAAAGTGCCAGACACCAAGATTCCGAGATCTTTTTGTGATGTACTCCAATGTGTCATGGCTGACGCTAAGCTTGTTGAGATAGACAGGCGAGGTTAAAATCAATCGTCGTTAATACACTTCACACCTAAACAACAGGTCTAAACAACAAACGATTCATTTTCCTCTTTTATTGATAAAGCAACCTAATTTCTATGAAACGCAGAACTAGATTCATGAAGACAATAAAACGTTTTCCTTCCCAACGTTTATCGCCGTCAATCATTAGCGGTGACATAACGCGAACTGATGTCGATTGCTCAGCCAGACGAAAAGTCATTTTGCAAACTTTTACAGCAATTAAAATTATTTTCGGTTTGTTCTGGGGTTGGTAGAGGATTCATCAAACGGTTTTCGTGTCTCAAACGTTCGATAATTTAAATGTTGTTTTTATTACGTTCATTGATATTTATTTCGAGGAATGCAGATGGTTCTGTGAGCTAAACATTCGATATTATACATTTTTGGTTCTCATTCATAAATGAATATTTGTAGCCTGGTGTAATTATGAGCTGTATTAAGAGTTAAAGAGAGTAAAACACAATTTTGCTGTTTCATCTTAGCCAGACTAACGAATATTTTGGAAACAAGTTCTTATAACCAACATTGCATGCTTTACAGCAGTGTGTACTCTTCAGTGGATGGGGGGACGATGATAAATGAGTATTAGCACGAGCCTCAAAAGCAAGGCCGTTCGGGGGCTTGCGGAACACTGAGATTGTAAAAACATGGGGTGCTTTCTTCCCTGGTGTTGCAAATACTGGCGCTGATCTGTTTACGTGTAGCTTCATCCGTAGTGTTCGCCGTCTGTCGCGTTTCTATGTCTTTAATGATATCTGCCGTATAGATCTCATCAAACATTGTGTACGTTTTTTGATACTTTCTCTTGGCCTCCACCGGTCGATGTCGTCCTTGGACCACGCACATCACAAGCGCATAATGCTTTCCTGCTCAACAGAGTTTCGAATGAC
>JACCGJ010001519.1:0-39258 GCA_013407085.1 Atriophallophorus winterbourni | reverse complement strand
AAGTCGCATCACCTCTAGTGGTAACGAAACTCACAAGCTTCAGAAAATTGATCATATAACATCGACTGTTCTCAAATTATCCTTCAAAGTTTCATTTTACTCACAGACAGCAAATCAAATTATTAGACTACTAATTTACTTTTTACAAAAATTTGAGCTTATAATCTCTCAGGAGTCACAGTTTGGACAGTGCTTGGCATTTATACCTACACAAGGTAGAACTCTTTTCAAATTGTTGGGACTATAAGTAGTATATGTTCCTCTCTTATTTCGCATTTCTCTTTCGAAACAAATATTCGCTACTCGAGAGCTATAACGTGAGCTAGCGCGAATCAACAAATTTGGCATAGAGAGTTTCTCCATTCCTAGAGCACGATTTCGCCGTGATTTTTAAATAATACAAGACATGAAATAGTTCGGTATTTTGGAAATATCTCCAATACATGAGTAGAAGTTTTTCTCGTATCCTTTCATTGAAATCGCAAGATTTCTTCACAAACTTTTCAATATAACTGTAGTTACAAATGCGAGGGGAACTTATAATTCCACCGCTATAAAATGATACATTCCGAACCGCAAATGCGATCGAAAACGGACAAATGCACATCGCAGCTTGCTGAATTAAGCTCACACAGACACTAGCTACAGCAGACATTTAATGTACAACTGAACAGGAAGAAACTGGTTTATTCCGTAATTATGTTTGTAGGGACTCAAAGAACGAAACAAAATATCCTTCGGATTCCCAATCATACGTGTGACCAGAAAAGGTCGACGCACTTGCAAATCACTTGATCATCTACGCAACCTTGTTGTCTATCGCTTAAATATCTCACAAATAAAGATGTTAGAGACTCGCAGGATTTTAGTTGGGTAGGGTCCTGTTTTTCTGATGATATCATCCAGGTTGATGACGGAACGTCCAACAACAAATACACCGGCTTACGAACACCATCCGAACAAAACACTAGATTTATCCTTGTAGAATGAATGGTGTTTGATGAGACGTACTACACGTACGAGCTCCGAGAACATACTGATTATAAGTGTCTCGCGAAATATCATGATTCGTAGATGGTTTCAGCTCCCTAATTGCCACTGCGCTGTGGTAGTATTGGCTCCTATAGATCTCAAGTTTGTCTGCAACGACTCGCCTTTGGATTTAATACAGCAATTCGGGTGAATTTATAGATCACAAGAACTATGGTGTCGCTCCACCGATATGTTCTCGTAGGTTTTCCTATTGTCTTCCCATGAAAATTTATTCCCCCACACAAGCACGCGTAGACGCTTCGCCAGCTGGCAATTAAGATTTGTTACACTGAGGAATGTCTCAGTCCGATTCTTGACCTGCGTGATTAATTTTATCGATACATTGATGTACGTTTGTTGAGCTGGTTAAAACGTTCGATTGCTTGAGTTTTCTCAACACGTGGCTTGCGAATCGCGCTCGTGCCATGAGGCATTATAGAGCCAGCAGGTTTTCGTGTTAATTTTTTATAGTTTTTGTTCAATCATATCTTCCCGCGTTGAAGAATTATTATTATAATTGTACAAGCCTGATCCAGGTAGTGCCGCACAGTCAGACTGCACGTGGGCTAAGATAATGTCAGGTTGCCCAGGTCTAGACAGATATGAGAAAGAAAATAGAACAGGAACGTTGGAGAATATACTGACTTTATGAATTTGCCAACACCGACACTTTGATAAAGTCAATTGTGGAAACGATAAAACTGTCCTTCATTTATCAATCATCAACTGCTCGTGCATACCGTAATCCCATTTCTAATGAGATTGTGCGCAGTAAAACTTGGCAATTGCAAGAAACGTTTTTAGCAAATACATAGGCGTAATCTGTGACATTAACTACAGTTATTCCGGATCGAATTAATAGTTTGATTAACTAGATCCATAAACATGAAAATAAAGTTTTCAATGAATCGGTTATAGTAGGTTTTCGGTAACGTTTCGCTTCTGAACACAGAAGCTTCGTCCGACCAAGGGTGTCGGTACGAACAGTGTTCGGGTTTAAATGGCTTTTTCTTGACCAATCCTGAGTTCTTTAAGCTAGACAGGGGAAATTGATCACACCCCCTAATTGTTTATAAAGTGTACAGGTGTGATCAGCGTCTGCTAACCCACTGCTTACGTAATCATGTGCGTATTATGTGTGATGTTAGATAATCCTTATCCACTGCAAAACCGAGTGCCAAATTGTTGAGATATCCGCCCCTTCCATCTTGTTCACCGCACCTTTGTTATTTCAACAGCCTCGGTGTGAAGCCTTTCCCTATAGAATTTCACCCCCCGTCTTATCACTCCCACGTTATCAAGATCTACGCTCTGTCCAGTGTCTATCAGGTGTTCAGCTAGGGCAGAATCCCGGCAGTGATTGATATTCACTGGGATGATTGCGGGGGTCGTTTTCCCACTCGTTTCCTGTGTTCGTTTACCCTAATGCAGAGTTCTCTAGACGTTTGCCCAATGTAAACACCCGCACAACCCTTGCAGTTGATTTTGTATAGATACGTAAACCGCAGTAAATTATCGATGCGGAGTTCGGCCAGGTGGTTGTCAGCTTCAGGCAAGACAAGAAACTGTACTAGTGTTGTATCAATGCGACGGGATGTGAACAGAACAATTCATGAAGTCGTTGAATGTTTGGTTGTTGTAAATTAGCCTAGCATGACCGAATCGAATCGATTTATATGGGACTTAGAATCCGTCAATCCAAATTCCTTGATACGTTTTGTTGGTTAAGTCATGCTAAGCCCCGGAAACGAACTTCCATGTTTTCGTTATATTCAAATCATTTGACTCACCCATGACAACGAACTCCCATCGCTCCCACTATGCACTCATCTTTGTGTTACTTGTTTTTGTTTGTTTTTTTCTAACACATCAACCTACTAGTTTTGCGCGGGTCTAATGTATACCTTCATATATTTTGAATTTGTTGTTGTCCAGTAAATATACACCACAAACATTGGACATTGGATCTCGGACTTCTGCTTAACATTCCATTCCGCCTTTGTTTTTTCTTCTTGAATTTTTTGGGTTAATAACAACGTATTGATTGATGGAATGTAACGACTGTCCTTGCTTTATCCGAACATGCTCAAACTTAACTTCCACGCTGCAAATGCCGATGTCGCTACGCACACAACAACATGCGCAGGATCTTCGTGAACATAGAGTTGACTTGAACGGAAGTTTGCTTCTACAATTTCCCTAATCCCATGGCGATCCGATTTAGACAAACATTTTCTTTCAAACTTATGGTCAAGTTGGAAAATGTCAATTTTATGAAACATCGACCTGTCAGTCAGCTGCGGGTTAGAAACAAAAATGAAACCATGTCCTGCTAACCTTGAGTGAACACAGCTGGTCGATAATGGCTCAATGGGTGATAATGAAGTAAGTGAAACAAAAGACTGCTCACAAACAAACGCTTGTGCATCCCGCGTAAATTCACGGTGTCAATTGTTTTCAAGAAGCCACATTAAAGACAACACTCAAAAGTATGCTCCACGCTGTGTAGCTTACGCAATGGTTAACATGCTAGGTGAATTAGTATCCGAAGCATAACAGCTAGTTCACTTTCGATGATGTTCGAAAAGTTAAAACTCCCGTGTTCACTGTAAAAAAATGCTTTGTTTCAAAAAGTACACCTAGTAAGCTCTAAAATCTGATTGATTATTCACGTACGAGCATAAAACGCTCACCAAAACTTGCCACTGCTTTGGTTTCCGTCATCTATTAGACAGTTTTATGCTGTGTGTGGAGTGTTTCATCCCTAACTTTCGGAACAACTTACCTCAGCTTTTTGTTTTTTGCCCTTCCGCTCCAGCACCGTGGTCCACAAGGGGTCTACGTAAAGCGTGTTTCGCTTCGGTCCGTGTCGATTGATTTGTAACGCAGCAGAATATTTGCTTCGTTCCGGAACACATAGACGCCATTCATTGTCGGACGGGTCTTTCGTGCGAGAGGTGAACAACCCATACAAGGAGGCTGAAGTTAGAAACAATGTTTGAAAATCCGTATGCACATACTCGACGATTTAAAGACGGACTTCATTGGAACATTCATGTACAATTTGTTTGAGCAAAGGAAGATCGATCATTATCGACAAGTTCATATCTCAGCTGCTGTTCACTTTTATCGGTACATATTGTAAACAACGAAATATACCACGAATTTTACGTAACACACAAAACCGAGGTAAGTTTAACTCCATCACGTTTTGACACGTATTTGACAAAAATAACTGGAGACATCCGACGGGGATTGACATTTGGATAGATATTTATGCCATTGGTGTCAAGCGCTAGTGAGAATAATTTTTGATCAATGGATGAAGTGAAATAAAACGTTTTAAGTGTGCGAGGGAAAATAACGCTTTCGATGTTTACACAGATTTTGAAAGGAGTGCGGAGAAGAATGCAGGTTAAATGTGCAAAATCTGATTTGAGATACAAAAGTACATTGGGGATCCAGTATAAGCCTTATGCCAACAGAATGGAGACTAAATTTAGGGAATAGTGTGCATACTTTAGTCTATGCAGCCGTCAGATAATTTGTTCCGAAATAATAAAATCTAGATACGTCAGGAGTTTATATCCAATAATCATTTCAGACTTACATTTATATATCAGAGTTGACGCATTGTTTGTATTGAAGCTTTTTAAAAATTTGTTTTAAACATTTCCAGGATGTAAGGATCAAAAACCGTTTCAAACATTTTCAGGATTTAAAGACAAATACCTCTAATCTCGCTGGGTTGTAAATTTATCTAACGCAGCATTCACTACTGCTGCTGTAATCGTTCACGAAACTGGTTCGAATGCATGTTCCATTCTAGGTTTAGGCCCCTCCACCCAGTTTATTTGTGCTTATTATTCTAGAGATTCTGCAGCAATTATATCCTGCTTTTCACCGTCGTTTAGAATGTTTTTCGTTATGATTTTACGGTAGTTGAGCATTCGGTACGTGCTGTCGGAGTACTGGCGTATTGCGAAGAAGGCGGAGGGCGAGAAGGAGAAAGGAAGAAGAAGAAGAGGAAGAAGAAGAAGAAGAAGAAGAAAAGAAGAGGAGGAGGAGGAGGTAGGCTGAGGAGGCTGAGGAGGAGGAGGGAGGAGGAGGAGGAGGAGGCGGAGGAAGGAGAGGGGAGTAGGAGGAGGAGGAGATAGGATAGCAGGAGGAGGAGGAGAGGAGAGGAGGAGGAGGAGGAGGAGGAGGAGAGGAGAGAGTAGGAGGAGAGAGGAGGATGTAGCGAGGAGGAGGAAGAGGAGGGAAGAGGAGAGGAGAGTAGAAGGGGGAGGAGGAGGATGGATTAGTGATGAGCGGAGGAGGAGGAGGAGTGAGGAGAGGAGGAGGAGAGGGAGGCGGATGAGGAGGAGGCGATGAGAGGAGGAGGATGAGAGGATGAGGATAGAGGAGGAGGAGTGAGGAGGAAGATGATTAGGTTATGATATGAGGAGTGTATTATTTGATTATGAGTAGCGTTTGGTTAGGAGAGGATTATTATGTATTATGAGGAGTATTATGATTGGAGGTAGATTAGGATGATTATTTTAGGAGTAGTAGTATGAAGAGGATTTAGTATTTTATATTATATTATTATATTATGATTATTAGTAGTATATTATTATTATTATTATTATTATATATTATTATTAATTTATTATTATGATATTATTATTATTATTATCGTTTATTATTATATTTTATTATGATTAGTATTATTATTATTATTATGAATTATTATTATTATTATTATTATGCATATGAGAGCGGGTACGACGCGTCCAACAGTCGCGTCATAGGTGTGATTATGACAAACGGCGTGTGTAGAAACGAATAGGTGCTTTGCTACAAAGTTAAACAGTGCGCTTTTTTGTACAATCCGTCATAAGGCATAATTAAACAGGTTATTTATTCTGAAAAGTTACAGAAATCTGCAGCTCGAATAGGTAAACAGTGACAAAAAGAAATGTCTACATAAAACGCGAATAGAAAATGAAACAATGTTTTAAAATTCTGCATTTGCGTACAGTTCCGTGACACTCACACACACACACACACCACGACTGGTTTCGTGCTGTTTGCACCCATCAGGTCGGGACAGTAGGATCAAGATCCGCATTGTTTGAAACAATGGAGAAACAAGCTGAGAAAGTAAGTCACTGTTGGAGAAGGTTGATACGAGCAACTTGTTGCATCACGTGATCACCCATGTGTAGATGGGTTAGACCAGTTTGAGATCGCTGACAACCAACTTGGTCATTTACATGATGAGTCAATGCAAACGGAATGAGCAGATTAGCTGCATTTGCACACCCACGCACTTCGTGTCCGGTTCCGTAGAGATTGCACCGCTCGGGGGGGGGCATCACGATCAGTTTTCACATAGATTTACGCGAATTCGTTTTAACTTTTCTCTTGAAATCCGCCCTCCTCGTTTGGATCGTAAAACAGGTAGCGTGTTTTGAGTTTCCTAGTGTTTGACAGCGTGACTTCCACAGTCAGCTTGCAGCTTCTTTTCGATCGATTTCTTTCGATTCATGAAGGGTGTGAATATTCGGAGCAAGCATTCAGGTCAACGCATTAGCGGCTGTGGATTCTACTAGCATTAATCGGGGGAAGGACATACGGTGTGTACTTTCATTTTTCGGAATTCGCTAATGAGCAACCCAACAGCTATCGATAATTTGTTGACAACGTGTTCGAACATATTGCAAATTGGTGGTGGTTTAATGTTGAACGGCTGTTTCCTAGTATTCGATCCATAGATATAAGATAAACTCCATGATTAAAATTAAAACTTGATGATTATTTGCAAACTAATACTGAAATTGAAACTGAATGCAAACAAAATGTTTCTCTAACTCATCCGGGTCATGAAAAGTAATTCATAATATTTAGCCGTTTATATTTTCTAGCTATACTTTCACCCTGTTGTTATCGTAACGTCAACTGCTAATTCAAACATAAATCGTGAAGTTCGAATCTTCAAGGTAATTCGAGGTTTCTAATGGTCTAAAAAGCAACAAGCCTAACAACAACCATAGGATGGTAAAAATTGAAATTTAAGTGTATAAACAAGACAAGGAACTAGAATAAGCAGTGTATAAGTGTTCGGGAAGCGAATAATTCAATAAAAATTCGTCTAATTTAAAAATTCGTCTAATTTTGTTTTAAAGTCATGCAAGCTGGTGGCGTGAGCAACGGTTCAAGGTAAACTGTTCCAAGTAAAACAGACACAGACATTTTAAAATACCTTCTACAGTTCAGGCGGGAATGGGGTACGACCAGCACATATTCATGGGTCCGATAATTCCTCGTATCTCTTCGCGTGAATAAATCCTGTAAGGGATGGTTCGGGGTATGGAATGTTTTGTAAAGTAAGATGAGGTCTCCTGTGATTCGTCGATAGAGGAAGTCGAACAGATTCGGTTGAGCTATCCTTTCTTTATATGGTTTGTTTCGGATGCTGAGAACTAGTTTTGTTGAGCGGTGATAGATTCGCTGCATAAGTTCTACATCCCTCTTGAGCCACGGAGACCATGACTGCACACCGTATTCCATGACTGGTCTCAAGTATGTATTCATGATCCTTGAGAATATCTTTGGGGAAAATTTTCCGAAACCCGTTTAAGTAGATTTAGAACACGTGTTGGTTTTTTAAAGGCAGTTTTAGTTTGAAGTGATGTTTTTAAACTGGAGCATATCCAGACACCCAAATCTTTTTCTTGACATACATCACCTATTATATCCGTGTAAAACTCATTTTAAACTATTTTGATTACTTATTTTCGGTGTCGTTAATTGCTCGAACTGAAGTACCTCACCCTCTGAGTGTGCCAATGGTCAATATTGCATTATTTCCATGATTTCATCCATCTCGTGATAAACTGTTAGCAAAACATAAAATCAATGCCCGTTTTCGGACCTGTGTGCATTGATTCTAAACATCGGCGTTTTTCTCGAATACATTTACAGTTTTTAATCATTTTATTTATAATGATAATAACGTAATAAAAATGCGTTTTAATCGTACTGTCTTCGAGTAATAATACTAAAAATATCATCAAATCGATTCCATAGAATTCTGGAAAGCAAACTGACTCGATATAGGTGTGGCTTTCTAAATTGTTTATGAAGCAGTTCTAAAATGCTGAAAAATCTTAGCTTTTGGTGGCAACGTTCTCGTCAAGGTAAGGTGATGCTCTCAAAATAGACTGTTGTCTCCAAAGTTGTCCAAAGCCAGCCTATGACCATTTGTTATAAACAGTATCGAAAGCTATTGAACCTCGAATACTGGACTGTGATCAGCTGTTGAATCGATTATGCTATCGAGAGGCATTTTTGATTCAATCAAAATTTTCAGTCTTTCTATTCCTTTTGTCATGTCTGTCTAGGCCTCGGCAACCCGACAGTATCTCAGCCCACGTGCAGTCTCTGACTGTGCGGCACTTTGCCTGGATCAGGCTTGTGCTTTGATGCCATTTCAACGTAGATAAAGTCAAACGATCAATCCTCCAGTACAAACATACATGATATTTGTACTAAGGGTATTCGGGTATTCTGCCAACGGCGCTAATTGTTTACAACATGCGACAAACGTGAATTGTTGATGATGAGAATGCAATGGGATATCCGGATTAGTCTACGAGTCAGCTGACCCGAGCTAAAACGAAAGGCTTCCATACGGTAAACCGGCAATAGAAGTTAATTGAAGCGCACAATTTAAACGGATTTTAAAAATAAACCGAAATATTTTGAATTTACAAGGTTTACGTGATTCACGAAAGCTTTAAACGATTTAGTGTTGAACAGTATCAAGCTGCAATCATCAAAATATTAAGTTTTGACTCCCGAGAAATTTTTGAAAAACCATTTTGCATTTTGACAAAAACGCTCATATTTAATTGGAAGAAGCGTCTCTACAGACCAGGACAATTGACTCATGTGGCTCATACTTAGAAAACACAGCGACAAGAGAAGACTCTGCACCTCTAATGTATACTATAGAACAGCTCTGAATTCGGTCCCGTATTTAGTTACGGATTGTATTTATTTGCTCGTCAATGATTAAATGTGCATTTGATACATCGTTCTGTTCAACTCTTATCAGGTGGATTTGAGGATCACAAGGCCGTCGATTATCTACTGTTTGCTTATCACAAAGCGGAATCAATTATACGATTATACTTATTATACAGGTTGCGATTTTTCTGATTATTGTTGGTACTCATTCAACTCTGTTCATGGTAGGGAATTAGAGCTAAGCACACATTTGAAAGTATGCAAATGCGACGAGATCGGAACAAGGATCACCCGGTTAATGAACGTGCCATCTACCGCGGTCAGCTTGGCATTCCTGACTGTTTGTGTGGAAGTGTGAGGTGTATTAGCGATGTGTTCTAATCACGAGCTCCCGAATGATTTGCATAAGTCCACCCTTTGGCACAACCCAAGCACAGGAAATGCCAAAATGGCCTGCGACGACCCTCACGAATTTCTAATAATTCGAATTTTTGAAGGATTGCATCAGGACGGTTCAAGCGACTGCATCTTCGTGAAACCTCTAGATAGGCAAAACGTCAACCTTTATCGAACGATATGCAATTTGTCAAGGTCGGTCGAACAAGTCACGTGTGGTTAGCAAGAAATCGATTGGCAAATCAGATCGAAGTGACAATGGGTGCACACATGTCGAGAACAGAGTGATTCGACAATAAAATGTACACGAGCGTATACGATCGGTAATCCATCGTTATGTAAAGATTACACTGGGTGTACCAATTGAGCTCGATCACGTCTGTCTATCTAAGATAACTTGGGAACAGTCAAGTATAAGCAATTTAAACCGAGACTCTGTTCGTACTGACACCCTTGGCCTGATGAAGCTTCTGTGTCAGAAGTGAAGCAAACATCTACTATAACCGATACGTTGCAAACTTTCTTTTCATTGATGTGTGCTATAATCTTAGCCCTGGGTGTAATAAACGCGTTTTGGCCAATTACCTTTTCCTGGTGTTGTAGGATACGTCGGTGAACGTGATTAGCCTTGGACAGTTTACCCCCCCAGGATGATTCGGGATGTAATCGGTGTGTGGGAGGGGTGGTCATTGTTGCATTGAATTTCATGAAGCCTGTGCAAACTCCGTGACGAAAAGTGATAACAGGGAACGATTGAACTGACGTAATCGCATGGGCCACCTTAAATGTTGATAGAACCTATCCAGACCATGACGTAGTTTGGTGAAGCTAAGTTGCAAACGAGGATGTATCCTCGAATTCAACGATACGAGGTAGATCGAATCATTCATGATGCCATTTGATTATGGAATCACCAATCATTAGTAATTCACTCTTATCGGGTTGTTTGCATTTACGTGTAGACGGGGGTAGAATGCGGTGTATAGAATCGCAATAATCAAGAGAAAGCCAACGCAATCAGTTTAGAAATCAATAATAATTATTTGCTAGTTTAGAAAACTAACGCCAAAGAAAAGAGTGAATTTCCGTTAGAGCAGTGTTGCAAATTATCGATTTGACCAGTTAAAGTAAATATTTTTGAACCGTTGGATCGAACAGATACACTTCAAAGAACTTCAGTCTGCACAAAAATATGTACATGTAGACAAAGTTTCCCGTTTTATAAGTAACGCGCATTCGGCGGTGTTTTCCAATCGATGGCAAATGTAAGAAACGAATCAGGTGCTGCAATTCTTAAATCACGCTGGAACGATTCCTTTCCTTCGTTTAACCCAGTACACAAATACTCCTTTCACATGGAACGAACAGCCGACGTATTGTCTTCGGACTCAGACAAGAGCGACAACTCAAATTCGCACAAGAGATAAATGAATACGTAATTTAATTTCTCAAAGGTATGAACCGGGTCCACAATATCAATCCCCTAAACAACCATAGCAACAAATATTAATGGGTTCGGAGAGATAATATGGATGTCGATCATCTCGCAATTATAGAAAGGAAGGAATAACAAGTGGTCAGGATATTATTTTAGATTTTTTTTCGGTAGTGGTTGTTCCACTAAGATCCACTTCAATTATAGTTTTATTCTGCATTATCGAGATAGTCGATAAATTTAACAACGGAAACTGTCATAGAGTCCTCGTCGTAAACCGTCTTGCACATATACAGATCACTAGATAGCTTTGGGGAAATGCACTTCTAGCTACACAAAACCCAGCTTCCTGTAATGTTGTTTATATGAAAAATGGTGCATAAGGTGAGATACTAGGCGGACCTTACGATTGTGCCAGCCAGCACGGTTCGGCCTTGAAAGAAGTAGTTTACCGTATTCATGCAATCATAATAATCAAAATCAACGGTGAGAATGCAATTCCGTAATCAATAATCTACCCACCCTATATCTGCGAAAACTAGTTAGCAATGTCAAATATGCACGGCTTCGTTCATTGAGTCGAAAAAAACAGAGTTTAGGGGGTGAGGTTATTTGAGGAAAGGTTCCCGATCCTGGTCACGCCCATGAATTTGCCCCCTCGCGATTCAAGATTATAATTCACGAATTTATGGCGAAAAATACACTCTGTTACCTTTGTAATGCCCTCCCCGAAACATTTTTACCTCTCCCAGCGTCAAAACTTTGTTTCAAATTTGGACAAGTATTTGTTTCTCAATGATTTGACGATATTAACTTATGGTATTCAACTGCACTAAGCGTGAAATTACATGATTATTTGTTATTCTTTTTTCACGAACGAATATTTACTATGCTATGGTAATTATGAAGCTATGTGCTTTTCGTGACCGTAAGTTCTTGAACCTTGAATCTAGAATTTAACCATGATTTAATAGTCAGATGCATTGAGGTGGTATTGCAACAAATATGTTCTAGAATTCCAAAAGAGTCTTTTGACACTGAGATCGTCAATAATGGTTTTGTAGGTTTGTACAAAAGGTTCTATTGATCAAATACCCTGTTTAACGGTGTGTTTGAAGCAAAACCATGCTTATCATTTTGAAATGCTTCAAGTCTTGCTCAAACCAGGCTTGCTGGCTTCACCCGATGACAGCAAACATATCGAAATCGGCAATGGAGTGTAAGTTTGGAAGATATGAGCAACACAACGCTTATATCCTATGGTTTTGTACAGCTATTTGCATTCTCGGCCATAAAACTTGGAGCCCAAAATGATTTCCTATATTCGCATTTCTACAAGACGAAAGTGGCGCGGCCACAACGTTCAATGCGCGAGTCACAGGCGCGTTCATGAGCAATTAACACTGAGTATTTGACCTTGGACTTCTGCTCAACGTTCCATTTCGGCCTTGTTCTATTTTCCTGACTGTTGGATTAAGAACAAAATATCGATTGACAGAGTGAAGTGACTGTCTTCGCTATATCATCCGCTTCACCATAGCATAGTGCTCTAGTCGAGTCATTCGTTCAAAGAACCGCGGTGATTCGGTGGACAGGCGGTATGTCTTCGAGATGTCGTGGTTCGATTCCAGCCACCGCTTTACATTTAACAAAATATGCTCAGCGTTATTTCCCCAGCAGGAGTAAAAAATATATGATGATATGATAGTCGAGAATATACCTGTGGCATCCTAGCACCGTATCGACTGTATGGAATTATATCATATGTAACGCTCGGTGCTCCAAAAGGGAGGCAAACGCTGCCCATATGAACTCCAGGGGTCTATTTGAAAAACAAATCACACTTCCTAGTGAATATAATTATCACCCCGTTTTGTTGAAGCAAGTTTGCAATGGTTTCCATGGTAAATGCTAATGGATATGCAGCATGAATAATGATAAAAGTCACCCAATCATACTTTTAAATATGTATCCATGATTAGGGCCTGTATGAAGATAGAATTCTACCTGGATGTGAGGAATTAGCCTCGGAAACTTCCACGTATAGTCATTATACTGCACTTACTTCGGTCACATATTGATCCTCACTGCATCTCATTATTCCAGTAACTAACGGTGGTGTTTAATTTAATGTCTGCGCAATTCCCCGGGTGCGTAATAAAACTATTCGGTACGAATTCTGACTAAACTCCGGATCAATAAGTCAATGAAATGTGTCGATTAACAGGAGATGAAATTGGCTTTGGGTTGGAATCAGAATTACGGAAGGTTTGTGGAGAAGAAGATGAAGAAGAGGATTGATTAATCCGTCTATATGAATATTCTGCAATTAAATTAATATCACCACAAAATATAGAAAACATGGCGAAGAACTCTCGAAGTCAGATTTAAAGTCGTCAGTGTGGACTTTAACTCTGAAACAGCATTTGATGTAACGAACAAAAATGATTTTCTGAATCTTTCAGTTAATAAATAAGAAAAGGAATGATATCTTCATGTGAAGGTGAATTATCTGCAGCGGATAGATTTTTAGAACAAAATGTAAACTTGGAACACTTCATCGCTCTGCACAGAAGGGCTCTGTGATTTTGTTTGTGAAAAGCATGGCTCATCTTCTGGCCATGGATTCACACCCAGTCTACATTAGTGTGGGCTCATGTGATTGAACAGGTTGGTCGTACCAACCTTATCCAACAGTGGCATACAAGCGCAACTTGTGTATCATTTTCCTACTGTTTCAAGCGCATGCAGATCCTGATCCCTTCGTTCCTACTGATGAGTGCAAACAGCACGAAACCGGTCGTGGGGTGTGTGTGTGATTGAAATGCAAGCAAACGAGCTTTTTATTCATCTAGCTGTTGTTCTAAATCCCAGCTTTCCCGAATATACACCCACTGTCTCAAATATCACTGTTTTGGTTGAGCAATGCATGTGGATTTTAAATTTTATGAAATTCCGTCATGTTTACCATCGTGGTTTCCGCTAAAACGCTTAGCATCTTAAGCGAGATTCAATCAGCACTTTGATCGAACTACTAATTAATTTTTTTCATTCGTGGATTTTCGATTGATACTTGTCGATTTGCTCATTTGAGCATTGATTGGTATTCAATAAAAAGATCCTATAGTCAAGAATTAAGGTTAGGAATAATGTGTTGAACAAATTTAATGTTGTAAGAAATACGGCCGTGGAATTCTCTCACACTTAATCGATTACAGAAGATAGAAAATGGAAGAGGGTCTCTCAACGACAAGTCGGAATCACAACAGACTGACCGCTATACTTTAAGAGAACAGATCATGAATGTATTTCTTCGATATCGCCGGTTTGATTGGCTGAATCAACAGCGGTGTTCTCATGAAGAACCAATTCTCAATATACAGGTGAAGAGTATCATTGAGAAAACAGAGACTTAGCTGTTGCTGGTGATCATACACACGATAACCTGTTACCAAAATAGGATACTCGGAACACAATAAAAAATCAAAGAAATTATAATTATATTTTTGTCTTCCATTCAACTCAATGAGAAAAAAGGTCTGAGTTAGATAACAAAAATGTAGTTTCGTCGCCTACAGCAAGCAAGCGTATCGTAAAAATAAGAGACTGCTCAAATCTTTTTCAATACCAGGTTAAAATGAGAAAGAGGTTTCGGCACTACGAATCTTTGTATGTGATGCGAAGGCGCTTGTCGAATAGAGTGTCACAGCTAATAACACTGACTACATTAGCGGCTGTTAAAAACATCAGCCTGGCATATTTTCAGTATACACAAGCTTGTTTAACACGCATCATTTGTGTGATACGAACTGAAGTGAACACCACAATGTAGTGAAGCTGATAACTTTCGCACTTAAGGGTGGGTGTGATCGTGGTTGAGGTCCTATTGAGAATTTTAATTTGAGTTCGATGAACGTTCGTTTGATGCAAGGTGAAAAAAGGCAAAGCTGAAACAACGAAGTAATGCTCCCAGATTAAAGGCGACTGTGAGACTGCTTTGTTTTATGTAGCGGAAGTTTGAAGCCGCAATACCGATAGAATCTATAGGCGATCGAAGACAAAAACTATGCCGACATAAAAAATGTTTTGACGACCGTAAATGGTATATTGCTAGAGAACAGAAACCAACCGAATCAGTGGGAAGAGAAAATGTACTCAGATGCAAAATACTATCACAAAAATTGTTGCTGATAATTCGTGCCAAAGAATAAAGCCATCTTTTACTTCTCTAGTGTACTAAATTGCCCAAAGTAATGTGAAAACATTTTATCTGCGGTACTACTTCGCTGTTGACTCGGAGAAAACTCTGATTTCGACTAATGTGAGATTGTGAACTGTTTTTGATACAAGATATTTATAGTTTAATTAGTTTGAATTTCTGGATGCAACCCTTCAAATGAAGATGTGATGATCAATTTGAAGAATCAAGAAATGTACATTGACAAATAAAAGTTGTCGTTGAGATGTATTTATTCTCCTCAAAAAAGCCTGAGGTTTTGGTTTTAAACTCAGATATCAGTAATTGCAACACGAAAGTGAAGTACGCAAATGAATGGAACTTGTTGTCATGACTAGTCAAAGTGAAAATAAATAGGATTTTTTAAAGCTGGGCTAAATACCATGTTCAGTGTACTACAACATTGTCGCCGCGCTAGCTAAGTCTTGTGTATATGAATGATAATTATCCTGTTCCAAGTGATGTAATCTAAGGGGAGGGTAATTCAGGAAGTCGAACTTTGTGTATACTTGTGAGTGAGAGATGAGAGACTTTGACAATAGGCCAGCTTTGTTTTGAATACCCTGTTTTCGTTCACTCAGCATTGAAAGCATTGTGTGAAGTGTTAACTTCTAGCTAGGAAAGCTCAGGTGAAGCTTTCGATCGGCGATTACGCCTGCTACTTGTCAATGGCACCGGAAGACCGAGTAACATGTATCACTTTAGCCATTGTGCGAAGGTTGTTACTCACTTATAAGACTGCATACGCATGATAAACCATGTGATGCATGAGATCATGCGCTTGCGATCAACTGACTTAAACTAAGAACATAAGGTAGCGTAATGATGCTAAAACATAATCGATCAATCAACAAATTCGATTGGCGGCCACGCATAGACCAATCAAAAACCAATTACGACAAACATTAGAACAAGTGCAATGAAAGGACGGCAAATTTATGTGCATTGATCATTGATCACTTAGAAAATGTAATTTTCTAAAGATTCATCTAGCTTGATGACGAACTTTCTTGAATAAGCCAAGCGAGATCAGCAAACACCATCGGATCAAAGTATTTTCCTGTATAGCCTATTCAACCATTCAGCCTCCATGACCCGATCAATAACTGATTAACGCCTTTCAGGTCGTGAAGACTCTGGTTAACACCCTGTTGCTCTCAATAAAACACGCCCAGAGCTATTCACAATTCTTTTAGTTCAAGCAGAAAAATAATCAATTTTTCGCTTTGTGCTGCAGCTGCTATTAAGTTGTCCGAAGTCAAGTTGATAATTATGGGTGAACCCACATGGCTAGATAAATTATGTTAAGAAATGAGGAAAAATATTAAGTACTTTACCCGTATAAGCATTCGGGCTTGTGACAGATCATTATCCAATCTGCTTTTCTACTGTTTCAAGGCTCACTGAACCTGATCTTACAGTCTCCACCTCATGACGGCAAACGGCCAGAAACTGGTAGTGGTGTGTAAGGGATGGGGACGTGAGTACCACAATGCACTATCAAATTCTGTTTTCGTTTTCGAAAGACCTATGAGTTACGCAGTCTGTAAGCCTCTATATTTGTTGTCACTATTAAAGGCCGCGTCTTCGATTGACCATTCCAACACAATCACCATGGATTAGCTTTTGAATCAAGAAAGATTGAAGAGCTCACGCGCTATTAAGAAGGATGAGGTGTCAACTTCAGTTTGTTTCAAAAATTTCGAAAAGCCGTACGTGCTACAGACCATCATCAATAACGTGTGATGCAAAACGTAAACCAGTGTGCCAAGTAATAGATATAAAGATGAAATGAAATATATCGGGAAAGGTTAATACATATATGGATTATATGATTGAATGACCGGTTGATGAATTGTTTTATAGGATGGATATATCTAATGATAGGTGGACTAATTGGGCATCAAGGAATCAGGTAGTCTTAGACAAAATATAGGGAGAAAACAGTGGCAGAAAAGCGTTGGTGTGCACTCCGCGCCACTTAACGCAAATACCACGGATGAGATGATTTCACGTTAATACAGACTTAAGGTTTTCAGAATATTCCCTATGTACTGACCACACAAATACACGCATTTCAGCATTATGATGATAATCAATCAAAGCTATTCAACGACCATATTTACCAACGAGATAGTCAAGCTCTTTCAGAATACGCGACAAGTTTAGCAGCCCCCAACAAATAACACACGATAAGAGCAGTATATATTTTTCGACCTTTAGAGATAGCGGTAAGCTTGTGATGTACATCCATGGTCGACATCTACCGAAGGAGGCACCAACATAAATAGGGATACTTATCTCATAAAGCGTCCTTCGACATTAAAAGCACATTTCAACAATACGGAGATCAGATTAAGCACTAATGTTCTAAACAGTTTTTCAATCACGTTGCGCTTGTATGTCACTGTTGAGTAACGTTGGTACGATCAACCTGTTCAATCACATGAGCCCCCACTCATGAGGACTGGGTTAAGGACCCAGTGAGGTGTTTGTGTGATGGAGATGCATGCAAATGAGCTTTTATATTCATGGTCATGGGTTTTAAAACCAGTCTACATAAATGGGGTCTCATGTAATTGAACAGGTTGGTCGTACCAACCTTACTCAACAGTGGCATACAAGCGCAACTTGTTTACCATTCCTCCACTGTTTCAAGCACATGCGGATCCTGATCCTACTGTCCCTACCTGATGAGTGCAAACAGCACGAAACCGGTCGTGGGGCGTGTGTGTGACGGAAAAGCATGCAAATGAGTTTATTATTCCGTTATTACATAAAGAACGCTATTGGAACACAAGATGTTTCACGTTTCTCGGCGTTACGTTATCACACAGCCACAACTAAAGTGATCGTATGACTAGTAAGTTCTCAAAAGTTCACCGCATATGTTTCTAAACCCTTTGACTCCGTTCCCTACCGGTCCCACTTGATGTAGTTGGACATTTTTTCTGCATTGTTTCCCACTTCCTTCATGCATTGCCCTGTAATTTATCCCGGTCTTCTTGAAAAGGATTTCCTGTTTATAAAAAAGGCATTAAGTTTATCGCACAACTGAGCTATGCTTCTACTGATTCAATTCAAGATATGATCGTCGATCGACACTTCAGTGAATGTGACAGATTGATCAAAGCCATTTCGTCCGATACTGATCACCCACTGCATGAGGTCTTCATAGCGTGCAAGACGTTCTCATCTACGTGAATTCAGTATCGTACCTTATTCAAAATCCCAAAATTCTGACATCGTTTCGTTTCTTAACCTGCCCGCTATTCGGTTGATGAGTCGGAGATTACTCTGGGTTTGAAAACGCGACTGGCAGTATGAATTCCGTCATTAAATATCCACCCCAACAGCTTTTACGTAACGTTTTCGGAAAAGTAATTTTATGCGGTTGATCGCGAAAGATTCGTATACATGAATAAACCCATTGTCTTCTCTATACTTTCCTTCATAAATTACACTTTATTTGTAAATCGGTATAACCACACAAAATCGAACTTAATGCATACGGATTAATTTGGACATCATTTAGATTAGATGACACGGAACTAATTGCTGACGAGGAAGGTCCTTCAAACATGATTCTTCTAATACTCAAGAGTGTGTGAATAAGCAAGAAGCTGCACAGTGCACTGACTATTCTCAGAGATGGTTATTGAATCGATTGACAACTGTCCCATAATAACCTCAAAATAACTATTGAAAAATCCCGTTTTGGAGTGCTCGCATCCCCTGCACTTACACAACACACTAGTTTTATGGCTATTCGGGAGGAGAGAGTAAGATTAGTTTCAGTGAGCCTTGAGACAGTGTAGAAAAAGTTATGCCTAAATGCCACTGTTAATGAGGTGGACACAGGCAACCATTCGATGAGCAATACACATAGTGTGATCTAAGTCGACCTAAACCTGATCAATTCCATTGATTCGATAGGTAGACTTAGATCCACTGTGTGGGCCGGTCATCCAAAGGTTAGCTGTGACATACAAATTCAACTTTGTTTCAATAATTAAACCAGTTTGAATGACGTTTTGTAGACGATTTATTCTAATGACGAAACGTCCAAAAACCAGAATGATTCAAATCCGGCGCACATCAAGATTACAATTTTATGCAAATTAACCCAGATTTTTAGAATACAGCGATGGTTTCGTTGAATACCCTAGTGGTTCAATCTTTAAACGTCTCACGCTAACTTCACTTGACTTAATCCCTTGAGTTCCTGGAGGAACATAGGGCCTCGGCAACTTGCCTCCTGCTTGGTCTGTCCATAGCAGCCAGTTTGATGTCGTTCCAGTTAAGTCCACACTTGCGGATTTCCTTTTTACACGAGCGCTTCCAAGATAGCCTTGGGCGTCCGACCCGTCTCGTCCCGATTGGGTTCCATTCCAGAGCATGACGCGTGATGTCATCATAAGGTTTCCGCAAGGTGTGCCCAACCCATCTCCACTTTCTTCTACTGATCTGCTGAGCGATCGGGTCCTCAGCAGCAATCTGCCACAGGTCTTGATTCCTCATCTTTTCTGGCCATTTCACCCCAATAATTCGACGAAGGCAATTATTGTGGAATGATTGCAAGCGGCCAGAAGACTTTGCTGTCACTCGCCAGGTTTCCGATCCATAGAGTAGCACGGATTTGACGTTGCTTCTGAATATACGGAGTTTCGTGCGTTTTGATAGAACCTTCGACTCCCAAATGGGTTTCAAAGCTGTGAACGCGTATCTTGCTTTGCCGCTTCTGGCGACTATGTCTTCGTCCGTGTCACCGCTTATTGAAACAAGGCTGCCGATATAGATGAATTGCGTGACGTCTTTAACTGCTTTACCATTGATGGTGATTGATGGGTGCTCATTAGTTAGCACACGGAGGACTTCTGTTTTTTCGGTGTTCACGCGTAGTGCTGCGTATAAAGAAATGTGTACCAGTCTATCGGTCTTTCTCTGAAGACGTTGGAAGTCACGTGATATCAAGCAGACATCATCAGCGTATTCCAGATCCTCCAAATGGTCGGATTCCTTCCAATCGATACCGTTTCTCTCACTTTTTACTGTATGTTTAATTATCCAGTCTATTACCAACAGAAAAATCATTGGGGACAACAGGCATCCCTGGCTGACGTCAGTCTCAACTGCAAATGAATCGGTAAGTCTTCCGTTGTGAATTACCTGACAGGAGGCACCTTCATACAGCTGCTTTATGAGGTCCATGTACAACGGTGGAACCCCATAGTGTGGCAAAAGCTTCCATATGAATTCGCGGTCCACACTGTCGAAGGCTTTCTCAAAATCTATGAAGTTGAGGCAACATTGTTTTGAATGGATTAAGTTCTGGGTCGGTTGTAGGCTTTTCCGCTAATTGTTTCACAAGAAGCAGACTTAAATTAAATATATAAAAATAGTGGTGACAGTCCATTCGGGAACGTGGTATAGCAAGTGCAGGAGCAACATCCAGACCACCCGGAGCTCTGTTGCTTAGCCAACAGACGATTCTAGACCGTTGTTACCCTTAGAATATCTACATACGGAATTTGACGAAGGGTCTAATTTTCCCCTGAATATAACACTCACTGTACACGAGAGTGGTTGACAGCTAGATTGATTGACCTGCCATGTTTCGGTCAGATGATAATTACGGAGACAAATTACATTAATATTTCCGCCGGGATACTTGTGTGATTGATTACTTTATAGAAATGTGGAGCTGTTCGTGAAATTGAGTTTATACCTACGCATTTTGTTCCTAGTCATAGTCACAGATTTATTTATAGGTGATACGTGGGTAAGAAGCTATGCTTTACAAGACCCAAAAAATGTACAACAATTGCAAAACAATTTGTCTTAAAATATTGTTAAGGACCATTCATAAATGTGAAATCATTCGTGTTTATGTCAGTATCAAGTGATTTTTACAAGCCTCAACAGTATCAGATAGTACCATGTGAGTAAGTAGCTAGGTATTTGATTGAAAAGAAAATGTGTAATGGAGTAGTAGTAGACTAAGCGCAATATAAACATAAGATGCAAGCATTATATTATATATACTAATTGAGGAATGGTGGATTTGAAAAACAATCTGATGTTATTCTTTCAGAGTAATTGTCACATGTATTTAAAAAATTGACTGATCACCCTTCATCGGTATGCAAAACATGATGGCAAAATAAATATTGACATGGGGACGTTTAGAAGTTTAATAAACTCAAACTTGCTAACATTGCATTACTGAGTTTCTATTTATTTGAACTCAAAACGAATAGAAATCTATTTATTCCGTTGTCGACTTACAATACACGAGATCGAAAAATGGCAACAAATAACTATTTACAAATATGTTGCGTTTTTATACCACTGTTGCATAAGGTTGATACGACAAACCTGTTCAATCGCATGTGTCCATAAACGTGGAGAGGGTGTAAAAACCCATAACCATGGACAAAAT
This sequence comes from Atriophallophorus winterbourni, assembly GCA_013407085.1. Taxonomy (NCBI): domain Eukaryota; kingdom Metazoa; phylum Platyhelminthes; class Trematoda; order Plagiorchiida; family Microphallidae; genus Atriophallophorus; species Atriophallophorus winterbourni. Next base: position 17,700 of record JACCGJ010001519.1, on the reverse strand, counting down.
TTCTTATTTGCATGCATTTCCATCACCTCTCGACATGTGGATGGGCACATGTGATTGAAAAGGTTGGCCGCATACAAGCGCTACTTGTTTACCATTCCTCCGCTGCTTTAAGCGCATGCGGATCCTGATCCTACTGTCCCTATCTGATGAGTGCAAACAGTACGAAACTGGTCGTGGGGTGTGTGTGATGGAAAAGCATGCAAATGAATATTTTGTTTCATGATTATGGGTTTAACCCCATTAAACATGTGTTTGGACACATGTGATTGAATAGGTTGGTCGTACCAGCCTTATACAACAGTGGCATACAAGCGCTGCTTGTTTACCATTTCTCCACTGTTTTAAGCGCATACGGATCCTGATCGTATTGTCCCTACCTGATGAGTTCAAACAGCATGAAAACGGTCGTGATATGTGGGTGTCATGGAAATGCATAGAAACGAGCATTTTTGTAAATAAACATACAAGTTCTGCATGAGCTATGCAGACTAATTGTATTGCTAAAAACATTTTTAAATATCGTTATTGTGAATAGACTACTTTAGATCATTCGGATTAATTTTGGCAAGATCAAGTTTGCAAATTATGCGTTACATGAAACTTGCAAAGAAAAAGACTCACATCTAAATGAGCTGCTTGCCATATTCTCCTGCTTACTAACATTCTCGGTCATCACGATTTGCTTCTAATCAATAATCGTAGTTGTCTAATGCACTGACCGAGTCTGAGCGAACATCCAATCGATAAATCGTGTTTCCAATACAAATGAACCCGGGTGCAGCCATCGATTAAAATTTCTGAGACTATGAGGTCATGGGAATGGGTGAGCTGTAATTTCAACGATGCAATTACGTGATTGGTCAATAACGGACCAATCAGATTATTACCGGGAATAATTAGGCGAAGACGCAAGAGAAATCTTGGACATATTGGCGCCTTTGATTAAGTAATGTTTTCAGTTCACAAGAATGCGTACCCGTGAAATTGGTGCTTGATAAATGCGTTTGCATTCAAAATGGAATTCTTGCGTGGTGACGCCATTTCGTCACAACTGACACGGCAGCATTCTGTTAAACGCGTAATCTGAAATCGAGATCTTATAGTCTCGTTTAGTTCTAACTGCCTAGGCTGAGTTGTTGAAGGATAAGGGACTGGTGCGTAAATGTCGTGAAGCATAGTATGAGCACAGAACGGTTAATTATGCCGAGTGTAGTTTTGTAAGCTCAGCAAGCAAAATTTTATTGTCAATGTAATAATATTTCCGCTACTCCACGAAAACTACGCACTGTAAAATAGTATTCATGTTCAGCTTATAGTGCCATGTAAATCATGGTAAGAAAAAGAATATTCATTGTCTTGACCATGGTAAAGAGAATATAGAATTGAAAATCCAATTAATACATTAATCACTAAGGCCTGCCACTGGTGCTATTAGTGCGAGTGTTACAAATGGGCTGGATAATAATCCGTTAAAAAAACCGATTTCTGTATCCACGTTAGAAGTACTTAAGATGCTGGTTTAGGCAAATATCCTAACTGTGTGTAAAGAAAAATGGTCTCAATTTACCGTGGTTGCATCGGCTGTTTAGCAATATATATTCTGGTGGAGTTCTGAGTTGGAATAATTATTGTACGTCGATATTACAAGAATTCGAGCAGCCTGGCGATCCATGAGGTCTTATCTACTTTCGGATAACTCACATTCGGTATCTATGCCCTACATCCCTTCCCCACATGGCACCGAAATTACAAGTTAGAAATTGTAAAATGATTTGATCTTCATGCGAAGCTTGCTGTCGAATTTTTCTGCTTTCCGAATTCCGTATAACAAAATATCGATTAATTTACAATAGAACATTCCGCATAAATTGTTATGATAGGTGCATACTAAAATGATAACAGCTGCTAAACAATAAAATCAAAACGTTAATACACGAAAGAAACCAGGTAAAAAGATATATTCGACCAAGAATGTTGAAGTAAAAGTTAAATCATGGAGCAGTACAAGAGGTGAATACAATGGAACGGTGTAAGCTTGGAAACACCCATACACAATCCAATTTTAATTAGTTTTGACAATCGTAATTATTTTTAGGCCAATAGCATTTTTCTGTCAATCTGGCACACTCAGTACCAGTGTAGATTAGTGTGAGGCATGTTTCAGTCCACATTTATTGACGACGAAGCAATGTTTTGCTCCATACCCGAGTTCGAGAATACAGCGCATTCGTAGGCGGAATGTATCTGCCAGTTTACCGTATTTGAAAGCCACCGCTTGCCAATCATTACTTGCATCTGGCTAGCATCATGTTACTAATATCGATGTGTGCCGAAAGGCATTCTAACCAACCGTTTTGTTGTTTTGTGTTAGGAAATGTTTTGGAATTTCTGTACACCAAGCAGAGCGTTTCATTCACAGGAAACGGTAGAGGCTGGAAGAACTAGCTGCGGGCCAATCAATGGCGCGAAGATAGGCTTTGTCAAAAGTATCCGTTTTATCAGGTGATGTCCCAAAAGATTATCTAGTAGGCGTTTTTGAGACCTTACATGATATGGATTCAAACCGACATCGGCTTGCCAATTTAGTTTATTTCGCGTATCATTTCTGTCTATAGGCTATCAAAGCAATAAGCTGATTTGAGCTGAAACGCATGCAGTGATGGTATAAATTTCACGTTCTTTGCATATAGCGCTTGCCAGTCTAGTAATCCTTAGATTTCTTGTTTATACTGTCATGCCATTTTCAACAAGTTGTCTGGCGCCAGACCAGTGCTCTATAGTGATGATGATGATGATGATGATGATGATGATGATGATGATGAAAATGTCGGAAGCGTAATCAGAATAAAAAACCGATACAAACTAACATCCGGTGGATCTCCATCAAACACATCAAAGACATTGATTTAGCTAACGACACTTCGCTATCGAGGAGGAAGTTACGAAATGTACATTCTACGCTCATTCAACTTGCTGATGAAATCGAAAAAACTCGTCTGATAATCAAAATCGGGAAAACATAATTGACGAATCATAAGTACTCGCTGCAAATTCATAGAGGAGAAATGATAACAACTGAACGCTTTCTATACCCTTGAGGGGTAATCAACCATTAAGTTAATGCGATATATTGAAAGTAAAGAGCTAACAAATATGATCATGCTCACGTGTTCCAATCTGAAAATCATATTGTAGGGGGGCGGAGGGACTACATGGGGTGAATCGAACCCCAATCGTCATCCCTGTTCTAACGACTTAAACGTTGCCTGCAGGTCTGCTTAAGGTTCCAAGGTTGTCACGGCAGGATTTGAAGATAAGCTCACAATTCAAAAAAGATCTAATGGCGTGCGTCTCATATAGCCTCTGGCAACCAAGTCCAGATCCTGTCGTGCAAGCGTAGTCGTGTGTGACCCGGTGGAACTGCTTCTACTGACAGGATAAAGGGCGAAGGTGGCTGACTGGCGCCTGAAGACCAACTTGCTCTAGGCAGGTGGAGCTCATAAGTCCATGAAGGTGGTCCATCTTGGGAAAGGAAAAGTTTAATCTCAAACCTCCACTGCCTTGTGGATACATCCAATCATGAAAAACGCTTTGCTCTCATTTCTCGATGTAAAAGTATGATAATCATGATCAGGAAATGTAGAGACAAGTAAACACGTGAAAGTAACACCTACGGAACACATTTGGAACCTCGAAAGCTTTTCGAAGCGTGATACTGAACGCGGCAGTCAACCCATGATCAAGTCCAATTGGATGTAATCTACAGGTCAATGAGAATACGCCAACAACGAGGACACACAAGCATCTCAGCTAATCGCAGTTGATGAGGTGACGTAATAATTACGAACAATTGCGCCTGGTTGTGATTTTATCATTTAAACTACTCACGAGTAGTAAATACGTTATATAAAGATGCATTTAGTTATAAGATAGATATATATTTGTTCTGCATATCACATTCAATTTTGATTTATTCTGATTGAACACAATCATATTTCAGGGAAAACAAGCGTTTTAATTTACCGAATAAACAAAAATTAGTAATTATGATTATTTCCATAAACAGATCAAAATGAAACAAATCATTACGTTGAAAATTAGTTGATAGACATAAGTGTACACTACTTTAAATATGCACTTATTCGATTTCGCTAAACTTCTTATAATCACGTGAAACGTAGATGTTGGATAAATCAATTAGATCTCACACCAGGAACCACTACATGCATCATGGCTGAAATCGAACGTCTTTAAAGCGAATAAACGTTGCAGGAATATATTTACTATAAATCTCAACCTATTTCACGTAAATTCATGCTTGCAGTTCTTACAAAGCACGCATATTTAGGAAAATTCCACTGAGATGCAAATGGATAACAGTTATCAGTTTCTATACTTCGGTAATGATTTACCGTGGGAATTTTTCAGCATTACTTGAATATTTTCAGAAACTTATAGGCAATCAATAAACTCACCGATTATGTAAACACCGCGATTAATTTTCAAGCTATGCTTTCGCCATTTTTACGGTGTCTCGAACATGGAATGTTCGAGAAATGGAAATGGAATGTTTCGAAATATTATATAACTAACTCGCAGTATTTGTCAACCTTACACATTTCAAGTTTCATATGCTTAAATTCCGGCTAACATTTTGTCGAACGCAACTGGACCGCTTGTAAAACATATTTCGGTGGCACATGGGAAAATGTTTGCAACGCCGAAACATTCTGCTGATAGCCGCCATTCTATTCCTATTGGTTTTATCATTGAAGATCAACCGTATTCTGAACACTTCGAGAATGGCAATTGAGAGGCTAATTGCCGATATAAAACTTTCCAAGGTTATATTTTTCGATGTAATGTTCAGCGTAGGCAAGAATCAAGAACGACAAACAACATTCCTGCTAATTCTTACACGTGAATCTTGCAATTTATAAAGGACAGCTTTTGCTTGTTCTTAGATAAGATAAAAAGATCCTAGCCTCCAGATGTTTGTCTATAATAACTCTCTTTGCATCATTTTGGGATATTATGAAGTAAATTAAGCATTAAACTTAATGGTACAAAATCGATAGAATTCCAATCAGTGCTACGGATCAACGAGCTTAATTAGGAAATAAGGTGGATTTTTCTTCGATTGTTTCGAAACCAGTCTAAGATTTATGATCATTCTTCAATTTCGTACGTGGGGAATAATCAACATTAGTCAATACAGTGTAGATAGAATTTTATGTCTCAGAAATATTAACCCTGATGCCATCTGATAGATAAAGTTGCCTAAATCGAATTAAAATAATGGTGGCTCAACATTTTTATTTCAATTTCAAGCACACTCTGGTTCATACCTATCGATCATAAAGCCGAACCATTTGAATGAGGATCATGCAGTCGCCTTTCCTGGTTCAAATTACTTTTGATAAAGCTTTTGCCCGATGATTCTTATATGACGACTTGGAAAATACTTAATTTTCTATAGGTCATGATAGGATAGCAAATCTCTTTTAAAGGAATTGTAAACCTAACCCGGCATTACTTCCCCACGCCCTTATCCCTTATTTGCATGTATTTCCATCACACACCCAACGACCGGTTTCGTGTTGTTTGTAATCATCAAGTAGAAACAGTAGGATCAGAGTCCACTAGCGTAGAAAATTTTCTATCCGAAAAACTTCAAACTAGATGCACCGTTTCCTATTTGTTGTTTAATAGTTCTTATATAATTTCTGGCTAGGCTTCGAAATAAATGTCTTACGGGCTCTACTGTTATGTGGAGAACTTCAATTGTACGACTGCCCGACAGCCAAATGTTTAAAGCGATGCCACCTGAAAAAGGCTTTGACATACACTTCATAGGACCTTCACTCAAGTATTGGAATTGTCGCATCGCGTAGCAACCGGAAGAACAATCATAATTAGATGCAAATTTTTCTTTTATTCAAAATATTATGTCAATTACGCCATCAGTTGTAGTGCCATAAACTACCGACTATTGTCTATTTTAAATCGTATCATAAGTGTATAAACAATTGTGAAACAAAACGAAACAGCAAATAACATAACGTATAAGGATACATAGCATTAAGGCAAGGATCACAAAGAGATCGGAAAACTAAGTGCTCAAAATTGGCCTAATAAAAAGTGTACATGTAAGAGGCTAGTCGTAGTGTTAGGACCATCGCTTGAACTTATCAGTGGTCTAAAACTCCAAGTGACCCAACGAAGAAGCCCTCAAAGTGATTACGTGATAAAGTGCAAACAGGTACATGGAAGTGAGGATATAAGATATAAGTACAAAGCAGAAAATGTAGGAATAGATTAAATGATCCACAGCGAAAAAAATACAGAGCAGTGGAATATACCTCTCAAAAAAGAAATATAAAAGCATGCTAGTAGTCAGCGGTGTATTAACCCAACACCGACAGCAGTTTCAGGTGAAATAGTTGATGATACAGATGCGCACTGACTAGTGACTACACCAGCTTGTTGCTGAGTCACTGATCCACCTTGATTTCCTGAGCTTTGATTTGCTGTCGATTGAGATAAAATAGCTGTCTCTTTTGTGTCCGGGGAGTTTAAATCCGAAAGCACGTTTGATTTGAGCTAAAGCAAATAAATGAAATGCTTGATGATGGTTTAGCTTATCATCTATTCTGATATTTATTACAATATATATGGCGCAAATTAATCCTATTGTACGAAAACATTAATTATAGATATAAGAATTTGACAGATATTTAGTGAATACTATAAAAACTTATTAAATATATACTGTACTTTTTACATATTGACGATACTGAGTTATGAAGCGCAATCAATAAATTTCTTCCAAGACTTACCGAGGTGTTGCCTAACAAACCACCAACGGATTGGCCAGTTAAGGACACCGCGGAGAGCATCGATGGAGTGTACAACTTTGTGTGTTGGGTTGGTAGTAAAGTAGTGGCAGCATGTGCGATTGGTACATAGTGTTGAGCTGGAGCCTGTTGCGCAATTAATGTAGATGCGTGATGTTGCTGGTGTCTCAGTTGATTCAAATTCGTGGGTTGTATTAAGGCATTGTGGGGGCCGGTGGCAGCGGTATGTGATTGCAGATCTAATAGAGGAGCGAATGCGGCATACGAAGGTAAGCAATTAGGATCGAACTGTTGATTAGCCAAGGAACTCGTTAACTGCCCGGTGAGCTGAGAGTGACGACCAAGCGGTGTGCTTTCGCAAGGAAATGCCAATGGCTGAAATCGAAAATTAATCTTTTATTCGCACTTACGGTATTCGTCAAAATAAAATTACATCTCACCCAACAAACAAGCTGTAATTGTTGTGAACATTAACAAGCCGATGCGAGACGAGTAGCTCGACAAAACGGAAAGCACTCCGAAGGCAAATGGGTGGCACTAAACAGAAAATAACAATTGCGCCCAAAACAAAGCATTCGCAAATTGCGTTGAAAAACGCGTAAAATACGGTTAAACATAACCGTTTATAACGAAACCACTGAACAGTTCCCGGGGATTAAAACTTAGGAAACGGTTGGGCCTACCTCAACAGATTCCAATAAACCAGAAGAATGTGCACTGTGATCTGTGCTGTAATCACTAGTGGAGTTGGCTGTGAAAGGGGAGCTCGCCTGATGGAAAAACATGAGCTCATGACCGGTTCCCGTTATGGGGCTGTATAGATAAGTCGCAGGACCGAGTGCAGCAGTCGGAGACCCCTGATATCGTTTCCAAACATGCAAAATAAAATATGAAAACATTAGTAAGAAGCGAATGTACTGTATAAAACTATTTTAATTAGAATTTAATCACAAAGATACACATTACAATCCAGGCAATAACGGTAATGTACATATTACACATTCGGCAATGAGTGAAAACAGTTACAGAAAAACATTTCAAGCAGCATCGTCCTTAGCTACTTTTTGTGCTTTCCTGGTTATCCTTCTGAGTAGCTTCAACATGTCCATCGTCATGGCGCGGTTTTTTGTTTGGACACAATGCGACATGATCTAGCTGATGAGAGTTAGCTTCGAGCTGGAATTCTTTCTGATTCACGGTTAACTCTGCCGGGAACAAAAGATTTGAGTTATCATATGCAATGTTATTCACAGCCAATGATGCGATCGCAGCCAATGCATTAGCCGCTGCGTAGTCAAAGATATAAGGGGCCACTCCGAGCGCATGAATTCCGCCTTGCGGTTGAATTGCATTCAGGAGATTAACGCTTGGTAAGCACATGGAGCTAGTAGACAGTGATAAAGGAACGGAGAGACCCGTTATGTTCGAACCCATGAGTTGAACGGTCGAATCGCTCACCTGCTGGTTGTTCTGCACACTTTGGTTCGATGCAGTCGGTGTTGATGCAATGTGGCTCAAGTTGGAATTGACTGTTATCGTACTGGTAGCATTAGCTCCGTGATTAGTACCAGAGGTTGTGTGAGAAGATACTTGTGACTGGCTCTGAACAGGTGACCATCTCCATGCCGTTTGTTGAGCTGCCATCGCCGCAGCCACAGCCGCTGCTTGCTGAGGGGTAATCGATGTGTTTTGTATTAATGTATGCTGCGCTGCAGTGGATTGTGAGCCGGCAGTAACAGGTAGATTGGCCAAAAATTGTGAATTGGTTTGACCATTGTTCGCTTGTGGCGGCCACTGTACTGCAGCTGCCATTGCAGCCGCAGCTGCTGCCATCACAGCAGCAGTCGAATTAGTCTGGGCTCCAATATTGGCTCCACTTGTCGTCACATGATTGAGTTGACCTGCTACGGCATGATTCAAACCAACGGCACTACCGGCGGCTTGAATTTGTTGTTGTTGCAATGCAGCTGCTGCTACTTGCTGCTGAGATAGAGATGCATAAGGTGAAGTGGTCCCTGACACGGCGGAATGCAATGATGAAGGAATATACAGCGCTGATCCACCGCCCGCTTGCGGTAACATCATCGTCGCGTAGGGTGTAGGTGTCTGAAGCAGAGAAACAGCAAAGATAGTCTTAGAAAATTTTAAAACCACTTGCAAAAGCGTGTAAATAGTTTATTAATTCGAAGCAAAATAGTTATTTAAAATGGTAAGCCTGTTGCAAAATAAGAAAAAATTACCTGAGTCAAAACTGGGTATTCTTGGCCCGGTATAGAAACAAACGCCATACCATTCTGAAATCCGTATGGTACTGCACCGCCCGCAAAAAATAGAGCAGCTGGTAAGTCTGAAAATCATTGTTAATTCATCAATTCATTATTGATATTTAAACAAAAAGTGAACCAAAACGAACACGTACCAGTTCGAGGAAACATTTGCTAAAATAGAAATAAATCAGTGTAAGATAATTCAAAATTATATTCAATCGAGCTTAATTAAGGCAACTTACTTGTTTACGAATAGCATGGCCGATGTTTAGTTTTCGATCTTTGAATATCAATGTTTCCGACTACGCTTTGGTATAACAGAATAATAAACATACCTCATTCTTGATAATCTTTTCTGCCATTTCTTGACTCTCGAACGTTACAAATCCGTAACTCCTGAAAAATTACTGATATACTTGTTATACCCTTTAGAAACACCGAGTCGATCACTAATAATTTTGACATCTTTCACTTGACCAAAACTAGAGAAGAAACTTTTCAGTTCTTGTTCAGTTGTCTAGACAGCAACAGATAAATTGAAATGCAAAATACTTACATTTGAAGGAATCCCACCAACAAAAATACGATTGGGTATTAGCGTACCAAATTTTGGTGGGTTAGATGATCCACCGGAAAGTGAATGACAAGCATTCGCCACCAACGCGCTATCTGGGCCAAATCTTTCAATAGATTGCATATCTATGCCCGCCTGAAAAATGAAATAATGCTGAGGGCCACAAGATAAATGAGATAGAAGCGTAATTAAAATTAAACCAACCATCGTTTTTAACCCTCGAACACGGGTGGTGCGATTATAGCTGGCGGCTCGCGAGACAATAGGCTTAAATTAATCAATCAGTGTGGGAGTTTGAGTCAAAGGGGTGATATTAACGTGGGTATCATCATTTGAAAATATGAAATTTCAGTAATCAGATCAATAAAATTTAACAAATATTTTTGTGTTATTTAGGAAAGCCTGTTAACATGGTTTAAGTTACATAACATAACGTGTTCACGCTTGAACACATCAAGATGATACCCCTATTTTAATTTTCAATGGGCAAGATAATCGATGATCATATTGATCTTCGGCGGAGGCCTAGCCAATGATCGTAGCAAATTTCCTGGCCAATGGCACGTCGGTAGACATCGCATGGGATATTTCAAAGTCCATTGGCTAGCTGTCATTTGTGTGTTGTGGCTCTTGGGCTGCGGTGGTTTAGAAGCGAGGTCTATTAATACGTACGCTCCGATCCCAGCTTCGTCGAGCAGAATGGTTTCTTTAAAGTAACTCGCTCTATGCTCTAACTAGTACATCGTTGAAGCAAAGTGCCCACATTTATTTGCGTAAAATGATAGGCTAGCAAAAATTCAGTTTGATTGGGCTGAAATAATGTTTTAGCGTTTGCAATCCGAAATAACTACGTGCTATCCCATTCACAATGAGTTTGTAACCCACACTAAATTAGAAAATTTGTCGATCTACAGTCAGCGCATGGTTCACCTTTGTAGTGAGGAAGAGAAAAAGAAGAAAGGCAAAGCTGTATTCGAGGTGGTTCTAAATTTATACTTGAAACAAGCTGAAAGAATAAATACCGATTCTCTACGAATTATAAAAATATTAACTGACAATTTAGATACACTATAAACGAGATAAATTTGACCAAAATTGTTCGAGCAGCGCGTTCCAATTGGAAAAATTCTAAACAAAAAATCCTCGAATATTACTTTTGGAATGTGGAATGGTTGAAATTTTTGAATGTTTGTGTGTTCGAGTAAGACCTTTAGTCATGAAGTAAATGTTTAATGTTTCAAGCGCACACGGATCCTTATCCTACTGTCCCTACCTGATAAGTGCAAACTGCGCGTAACCGGTGGTGGGGTGTGCGTAATGGAAATCCATGCAGATGAGCTTTTTATAAAGGGATGTTTTTATGTGTGAAAATGTTTAAATGCCAACGTAATTCCATTCGGTATGCATCGTTGTGCAAGATCATGTAGGTTTGGATTCGACATTGACTCTTAGAAAAGCAAATTCTTGTAACATGGGACCAACTTGGTTACCCTACGATGAGTCTTGTCAAGGAGTTCAATATCCTTTGATAGCCATGGTTATCAGGCTTGGATTGAATATTCCATATCAGAACAAACATATTTATTTAGTATCCGGGTTAGGTTTAATCAAAGGCGGTTATTTTGTGTTTTAATCATAAGCAAACTATAGGCTAGATATATAAGTTAAGTCTACTTCTATAATATGTGCTGCCAGATCATAATCAGCTAACGTGAGCCCTCAGTGTGAGTCTACGCGATTTTTGTAATGACTAATGTTCACGATGGTTTTACTAGCATCATATGCGTAACGGTACTAAAAACATTCTAGTCAATAATAGTTCATTCATCACATGTACTTAAACATACTCAATTTATCATAATCCGTTAATGAACTCGCTATTAGGTTTGGATATCATTTGACACATCTCAATAAGAAAGTGAAGTTATGAGGCGACTTGATTCTTATGTTCAATATACTGCATACCCCCAACCATCCCCTGAATCAACTATTCACACGACTACCACCACGAACAAGCCGGAGTCATAACTATACAGTACTTATTCCAGACTCGAGGCTGAACTGTCGAAGGTATTTTTATTCTGTACGTGTATGTTTTACTTGGAACTCCCTACCCCGTAACGTTGCACATTCACCCAACTTGAATATATTCAAATTGAACTTGGACAACGTCATGTCGACCAATCCAAACATTGAAACAATATATTCTGCATCATAAAGCATTGAACCCATATTTACCCTATCAAACCGGTTGAAAACAATTTCTGCTCTATGTATTTTTCGTGATTCCTGAACTGATCATTAGACAAACAAATCCCGTTTTACTACCTATGTTATTTGTAATTCGTATATTATTCTGTGGTTTTTGTAAAGCTATGTGTTTTTTAGACCATTAAAATGAATTGAATTGAATTGAATTGAATCACAGTCACAAAGCACTAAGGATGCGTTCGTTTGCCTCAGAACACAAAGCACTCATCATTACAATATTAATTGATTAATATCAGTGTGTAATTCTCGCGTGATATTCAGGTCGTTTTTCTTAACAAAAAAACAATATTTATCCTAAAACCATGCTTCAAACAATCGCACGCTGCATGAATATTTTGATTGCCTCTCTCAGCTTTAAAGGTGCAATACGTGTTCGCATGTTCATTGATATTTTATTGTATAACGCGTGACAAGAAAGACGCAGCTTTACACCTCAGATACTCCTGGTTTCATTGTTAAACTGAGTCAAATAAGTTTGTTGTGTGTATTCGACAAAAATACTTGATGTTGGTGATACCTGCTTGACGGATTGATTAGACAGCGTGATTAAATTAACACTTGATTATGTGCGTCGACTGGAGGCAAGCTAATTGCAGAATAAGTTTAAGTCCAAGGTTATACTTGTATGCCAACTGTTATATAGGGTTCGTACAACGAACCACGATGTTCAGACACAGAATCACAAAGTGTTTACCTTTAATCCACTGTTTCAAGGCTCACTTAACCTGATCTTACTGTCTCCACCTGACGACGGCAAACAGCCAGAAACCGGTAGTGGCGTGTAAGGGATGGGGATGTAAGCAACAAATTACTTAAGTTTAAGTCCAGTTCTTGAATGGCGTTGCAGAATCTTCATTCTTCCACACAGTTGTTAACGAGTTTTGTTTTTCGAATTAAGGACAGTTTTATTGTAAAAGACAAGTTTCGTTCGCTTTGAGTTTGCTACACGGATGACGTAGTGAAACTAATATGAACTTCGCCGTTGGATAAAGGATAGCAGAAGTAGCTAACTTTTTTGCGCTGTAACCACAACGTTGGATACTTCGTCATTATAACTGATGCCAAATATTATACTCAAGCACCTTCAATGAACTTACACCTTGTGGTCTCAGCAGCCATACCTAACCTCTATACTATATTGCTTATTCGTTCGCTGCTTAAGGAAAAAGGAATTTGAAGACTACGAAGAATTAAATGGATGGATATTAAAACCAATGTGGATGAGTGGTTTAAAATTGAATAAAGATGCTTGGGCTTCTGCAGTGTTCACTTTAAGCTGGACTGACAGTTTAAAATCGTCTGTCGCACTTTTGCATTTTTTTATCAACAGCGACTTTGCTACCAGTAAAAACGATATAATGGGTTCAGTGAGCTGCCATAATTCGCATTCTAGGCAATATGTTGACAAAATTTCAATGATTCATCGGTCAACTTCATATTGGAGAAAAGCGATGCCTCCAATTACTACTTTTGGAAACTTTAGGCTTTGCAAGATCAAACATCCTGCAGACATACTTGATCAAACATTCTGTGAAATAATCGAAATGCCGCAGAATTTACACGCAGAAGAAAAACGGAGATTGCATCTAAGTATTGTGGTGCTCACATCCCCATCTCTTACATTGCATCTGTTTTAAATGTGGTCTTGACTACCAAAGCAACGGTAGTTGAATGTATTGACTACGTTTTTGCACTTGGTCAAAGCGGTTATTTTGTGCTGGATATATGCAACACAAAACTATTAGACGAGTTCGCGAAACACTTTATGTGAATAAACTATTTGAGTTTACGTGACGCGCTTGGGTTATTAAACTGGCAAATACTTTATCATCAAAGCATAAAGACTCCTTACACCACCCACAGTGCAAGCTTCCGGGCAAATATATTCGCGTTTTGTGAACTAAGAGATAGTAATTTCCACTTTGGATTTCTTAGTCGTACAAGAAAACGGATCATTCAAGAAAACTTGAGTTCAACGCGAACTACGGCTACTGATGCATCCTGGCTACACTATTATAGACTTCCCAACAATTCGAACACTTTCCTAAAAATAGAACAGCAATGTTAATAACTTCTGCTGTCGTTGATAATGGAGAGGAACTAGAATTACTATACTTGTTTATAGCCTCTTGATCAAACAACAAATCAAAAGTGTTCCTTGCAAATACTGACGGCTGATTAACCGTCTCGGCACAGAAAAAAGCGGAGGCTATCGCCCATTATTATACAAAATTCTGCATCCTCTTGGCAATAAAATCGAGAGACAAAATATACAAAACATTAGTCATGACTCAACAGCTCGATCGATATGAAGATCGATCCAGGTAATTGCTTGAAAGCGAACGAAAACACCCGATATTCTGAAAACATGCCATCAAGAACTGTGCCCACACAATGTATTATTTAATAATTCGCCAATCGAAGATGTAGTACCTATATCTATCTAAATTGAGTTTTAGTCGATCACACTGCAGTTCTATCACATTAATTCCAGTGATATCAAAAGTTCTTGAGTGTATAATAGTAGAGCAGTTTGGCCGTCACCCTGAATTGCAAAATGCAATAAGGGTTTTCATAAATTTCACTCATGCTTGAAAAATGCGCTATCATTGCTAAACGACTAGACCAAATTTGTTGAGGAATAATTTGCGATTTATTCATGAATGGTCGATAAGGAATAAGCTACTATTCAACTTTCCAATGTGCGATTTGCTAAAAATGAGCAGGCCTTTTCAATACAGGTATCACTTCGGGAAGACAATATTTAAGCTTGACAAACTGGAAAAGGATCTTGAGGTCTGAGTATGTGAATGTTATAAACAGTATCAATCTTGAGGTTGTTTAAAAGCGTAGTTTCGGGCTTCCATATATTCTGTGACGGACTTTCTGGGGCTTTTTGACTAGAATTTTACCATGATGATCAAAACATACATATTCCCAAACATGGAACACACATCGGAATCTTGGACGCCATATGTACTTCTCAATTAAATATACCATCATGAAAACAAACTTGTCCGTTGTTTCCAGTTGACGGTATAGCAACAGTACGCTGTTGAAACTATGATATTTGTACTAAAGACTATCGGGTGCTCTATTAGCTCTCTTGATAGGTTAACCCACACAGCTCTCTCATCCCAATATCAAAAACCGGTTGTTATGATGAGTAGTCTAAGGTTCAAATGACGCTATTCTAGCTATTCAATGTAATTCAAGGTTTTTGATGGTCTAAAAAGCAACAAGCTTAACAACAACCATAGGATGATAAAAATTGAAATTAAAGTGTAAACACAAGATAAGGAAGTAATTAGGCAGTATATAAGTGTTCGGGAAACGAATAATTCAATAAAAATTCGTCTAATTTCATTTTAAATTCATGCAAGCTAGTGGAGTGAGCAAAGGTTGAAGCTAAACTTTTCCAAGTAAAACAGACACGGACAGAGTAAAAATACCTTCTACAGTTCAGGCGGGAATGGCGTACGACCAGCACATATTCATGGGTCCGATAATTTCTCGTATCCCTTCGCGTGAATAAATCTTGTAAAGGATGGTTCGGGGTATGGAATGTTTTGTAAAGTAAGATAAGGTCTCCTCTAATTCGTCGATAGGGAAAGTCGAACAGATTCAGGTGAGCTATCCTTTTTTATAAGGATTGTTTCGGATGCTAAGAACTAATTTTGTTGAGCGGTGATAGATTCGCTGCATAAGTTCCACATCCTTTTGAGCCACGAAGACCATGACTGCATAGCGTATTCCATGATTGGTCTCAAATATGTATTCATGATCCTTGGAAATATATTTGGGCGAGAATTTCCCAAATACCCGTTTGAGTAGATCTAGGTACAAATCAGAACATCTGTAACTTCTTATTTTCTACAGCCTGCATTTCAGATGCAGTTTCCACTCGATATTCTAACGATATTTAGGAGTGAATCATGCAACAGATCAGCTAAGAATTTCGATTCTAGAATCATCTTTCAATGAAGCATCTCATTCTGGGAAGAAACGCTGAATGATGTTTTGCTTCCATCGGCCACAAGAAAAAGTGCCCAAGAGTTTTAATAACGCAGAGTGCGTAACAATATTCACTCTGAGCTACGCTTGTTCGACTGGCATATCATCCACATTCAACTACTCAGAAATAACCTCTTGACCTTCTGGATTATCTGGGTGTTTCAGGGATTTCGCCCGTCTAGGTCAGTGTTTCGTACCAACACCATTTCCACAACAGGTTTAACAGTCTAGTACCGGATACATTCAACGTGGCCTAATGCTAATGCGAAAAATCTGATTTGAAGTCCTGTGATCATCTGAGCATCAGGTAACAAAGTGTTGAAATGTGGTAATGCAAAAACTTGGCTGTAAGCTGTAAAATAAATCAAACGATGGCCACTCATGGTGCGCTTTCTTTTGTCAAAACCGCTAAAAAATTTTAATACGTTTTTCTCATTTCGTGCGTATTTTGCAATCGCCGGCCACAACCAATATGTCATTTTAAAGAACTCTATCAAAAGCGAATTTGAGTTGGTTAAGAAGTTTATTTTTTTATTTTCCAGAGACGATAATTTTGGGTTTTAACTGTAAAACTGGTAATATTAAAGGGACGTATTCATCTGAACGAATGTTATTTTGATGATACTGACGTCATACGTATGTTAATGGTACAAACTTGCTTGCGTTCGATCCCAGTTGCGGATCCAGTTTTGGAAGCTTAGTATCAGAGATCGGTGAGCATGTACCGGACACTGCATAAGTTTACTAGGAATGTTTTAAATTTGCTGCACCGTTACTTTTTGTTGTTTGTGGCAGTGCGATTGTATCTTTTGTACAACAAAGTGCAACCTACAAGGCTGCACGTGGTTAATCGAAAGATAGCGATATGTGCAAGCTATCCAACAGCAAATGTTTGCTATATATTGTTCCTCGATTTTGTATCGAAACGCAATTTCTGTAACTGGTTGTAACGCTGGGTAATTAGGAGTTGAAATTATGGTTTTTTCCGCAAAATATACTATCAGCATTAGCTGACGAGCTCCATCTACCCGGTGTAAACTGATTTTAAGGTGCCAGTCACCCGCTTTCGATACTCCATCTGTCAAAATGTAGTTCGAAAGAGCTCGGGAAGCAACTCGTGCTGAACTTGGGTGATAAAGCTATTTGAGACGCATTTCAAATGGGAGAATTTCGTTGATAATAAGAGACCATGCTCTTAATACCCTGAGCGTGGTGAATTTTATTCACTGAAGCGCATAGACTAAATGGAAGTGCACTAGATTAATCTTTTATTAGTTAGCAGTCCGTGGTGACCCAGAGGGTCGACCTTGTTATGCAGTTATATTAGCATTGATTCACGAAAGCCTTTTCATCTACAGTAGATTTAATTTGAGAATCCGTCTGGTGAAGTACATCCTCGGCCCCCGAATCCACATTTACCGTCCCCAACTTTTGTGTATTCAGTCTGTTAGGTTGACATTGCACCAATACTGACCCCTCACAATTGCTTATTGGCAATCTGATTCAAAGTTTCTAAGTTCAAAGTGATTCACAGTTGTAATGGTCTAAAAAGCATTTAGCTTAACAATAACCATAGGATGGAGTTATGAGTTATATACAATAAAAAGAAGAAGAACAGGTAAACTCATGTAGTGTAAATCGTATCAAAATTAGGGTTTTCTCTCAAGTATTTGTCCAAATTAGCTTTAAAATATCCAGGTTGGCTGAGTGTGTAACA
>JACCGJ010001517.1:9747-21214 GCA_013407085.1 Atriophallophorus winterbourni | reverse complement strand
GACGACAGGGAGTCATGGACAAAGTGTTCACAATTTTACCAGATGAGAACCTAGGAAAACGGGGTTCAGTAGGTCCATCTTTATTACCTTCGGATGAGCTATCAACACATCCAGTTAAG
The DNA here is from genome assembly GCA_013407085.1 of Atriophallophorus winterbourni. Classification (NCBI taxonomy): domain Eukaryota; kingdom Metazoa; phylum Platyhelminthes; class Trematoda; order Plagiorchiida; family Microphallidae; genus Atriophallophorus; species Atriophallophorus winterbourni. The sequence goes on along the minus strand of JACCGJ010001517.1, from coordinate 21,095 downwards.
GGAGCAGTTATTGGTGTAATTTCCTTTTCCTTTTTGTCTTGAGCAACATTTATTTCGGGTCGAATTGCGTTGGCAAGTGTATCTACCAAAAGCGGTTTAAATGTTTCCTCAAGTTTTCGATAGCAATTTTCCAAAATCTTTTCTCAAGATTCCAACTTTGCCTCATGGGGAGGATTTCTAGTCGTATCGCTAGGCGTTTACTTCGCCATGCACAACATACGTAGCAAACACCGGGTAAATCAACGTTGTTAATAAAAGATATCACTTCTATCGTTAGGGCTTTATCGCATTTACTATGTATTTTACCCAAACAGCCGAAACATTTAACTACGTTGGATTTGGCGCATACCCATTTGTTACACATTTGACACGCATCACGTGAAGACTTCTTTGTATGGGGCATCGAGGTCATCCTTCGCGTCATCGTTACAATCCAACGAGTGATGAATCAGTGCACTTAGCGGTGTAGTTGTTTATCGATCGGTAGGTAATGGTGGAGTGAATGCGTTGCATAGGAGTGACGCGATATACAAGCGGTAAAATGCGAAAAAGTTGGATAAAAGTAATGCGGTTGAACGAGTTTCGATGTGATAGAGTTAAAAAAAATAATCAGTCAATTCGAAATGATGTGATCTTTTCAACAGTATTCGAACAGGAACAATATTCTGAACCGCCTATGATATTGCCCGCGTCGGTAAATTAGGATTAAAACTTGAAAATTGGATTTTCAAGAATTCACTTTGCTCGAAGTTAAAACGGGTATATTCCGAAAGAGTGAGGAAATAAATCCAAAAGTATGAGAGCACAAATATATGCGTCCGCACAGCACGTCAAAATCTTCAAAAGATAATCGCAAATACATCTTCTATTCTCCGAATGCAAGGCTTAAGTGTTTTGTAGGGGTTGGTTTCTGGAATACCTAACTTAATCTCTCAAACAGTGGTGTAGCCTTGATTAGATGAGCAGTATCTAATTTTTGAAATTTTGGTTTGACTTCAGCACACGCTTCATCTAGAAGTCGTTTGATACTATACTGATAGTTCTATAATACGACATGTTTAATATTAGTGAAACACCCGGATTATACAGGAATTCATGGAGTGAATTTAAATCCAAGGACTGTGTTGAGGCGCACCTAGGGTTGTCCATACTAGGCAGATGCGCAACATGGTTGCGAATGTTTGATAATTGCAAACTTCATTGTAAAATCTGATCATTTACAACCTTTCTTTTATGCTTTGGTCAATCATGAACGGCACGGAGCATGTATCCTTCAGTTCAATGTGTACTTCGGTGAGGTAGTCTCCGGTTGCAAAAAGATTCAATAGTAGCATACTGTCTTATTTAACTGTCTGCCAGAACTCAATTATATTCTTGAAAAAGCGAAAACGAAATTATGTATTAATATCTAGATTTTATCGGAAAAACGGAAGATCCGATGTTGGTAGTAGGCAAATATCAGTTTGGTTCAGTTCAGTTGCACAGGATAGTAATTGGCGAACAAGGCAAAAAACTTCAAGAATTTCTTTCGGTGAAAAGCATCAGAGAAGCAACCACCACTGCCAAAACGTTTTTTCTTATTGTGCGTTGGATATCCTCGACGATCACGACGCCAAGAGATTATCCCGGTTAAACTTAGGAAGCACCTCGTTATGAATCATGAAGGAAAAAAACAAAAATAAATTTATCTTCAACTTCAAATTTTGATAAACTGATCATGTATTGCATGCCTTGGATGTCCAAGAATATATATTATTATTATTAATATTACGGTGCGACCCCGGCTAAAAAAGAGTTGTGTATTAAAAAAACCGAACGCCAGCATTTATTTACCAGATAACGCTGCCAGTAAGGCTTCTCCTCTAGCGGTTTTGAAAAGTACATCATCTGACGATCGTTTAGATTAGCATGAAGGCAATGTTGTATCCGCTTGATAAGATGAGTTCAGGGATTTATATGAAATGGTCTGATACTTTCTGAAGTTTGCTAAATTTGAAGCCACTTTTTTCGTAATTAAAACTAGATTTTTAGTTTGAATCAATGATACGGACGGATGTGGACGTTTATTTATGAGATTCTTCAACTCTGAAGTATCTTTAGACGATGTCGAAAGAGATAGACTGATTTTTGTAGCTTGCATTGCTTTCAGACCAAGAATAGATGGACCCGTTTTAATAATAATGAATCTACAGGAAGCGGTATTGTTTTCATCCTCTTCGACTCTCCTTACTGACGTCTTAGAAGTGATCTGATCCTAATGTTTAACATATTGCATACCCCCAGCCATCCCCTTAATACACTATTCACACGACAACCACCAAGAACCAGCCGGAGTCATGAGTACACAGTACTAATTCCCGACTCGCGACTGAACTGTCGAAGATATTTTTATTCTGTACGTGTATGTTTCACTTGGAACTCCCTACCCTCGAATGTTGCACATGCACCCAACTTGGATATATTCAAATCCAGCTTAGACAAATTCCTGTCGACCCATCCGAACATTGAGACTATGTATTCCACAACTTAATAACTTTGAACTCACACATCAAATCATCTCGACTCCAAGGACATACATGTGCCACTCCACTGAGTGAAAACAGTTTTTATCATTTTGATTTTTACCTGATTCCCGAACTGTTCAGTAAGCAAACAAATCCCGTTTTTACTGAGATATGTTATTTGTAAACTTCCATATTTCTCTGTGGTTTTTGTAAAGCTTTTTGCTTTATAGACCATCAAAATTGAATTGAATTGAATTAAATTGAATCTCGGATGGAGATCATACACGATCCAACGACAGGAATAGAATGTCCAGTAATGCCTTTAATTGTGAGGTTAGTAGGTTGGATTTTCGAATTAAAAGCAAACTGTTCTAGATCTCCCTGGGTAATAAGCGATTTAATGCTACCCATATCTAGAATAGAATCTAAGGATGCGCCACTAGAAACAGAAGAGATAGTTTTACAAATATGGCTATAATTGCAAGATGTCACGGCCAAAGTTAATTATTTAAATTCATCATTAATATCACTAAACTGAGCGTTATTCGAAACAGTCTAATAAGTTTTAGGAGTTCGAAAAACGAATTAAATATGAACAGTTTTTTCGCACTTGTGACATCTGGCTTGACGGAACCGGCAAGTGTGGCGTGAGTGCTGTCTGCCGCATGACGCACATTCCCCAATTTTGATTGAATTCGATTGGTTATCAGTAACGCGACTATAATTGATAATTTAACTGTTGACATGCTATAGCATTCGTCGCTTTTCCACGTTTATGTGTATTAAACATGAAAGAACTTTCTGCTGGCGACAAATCTGTCGTTGCCACACGCGCATCTTGATACTGTTCACAATGAGCTCGAACATTTTTGAAAGAAGATTTTGGTAGTTTCATGAGCTCATTTTACAAAACGCTGTCATTCATTCCTGCGATTAGGCGATTTTTCAATTGCATTTCTAACAAGTAATCGAAGTCGCATTTCGCTGCCTGAATTACCAATTGTAGAATGAAATCGCAAATTCCTTGATTGGGCTGAAATAAACTACAAAAACATAACCATGTATTTGCATTGTTCAACCATTTTTGCAACAGTATCTGAATCAATGACCTCTGGTGTATAAGACGCTTACTTTACTTTTCAGATATCCAGAAACAAGTGTATGTTTTGGTGACGGTTCAAATAACAATCAATATATTCAATCAATAGTAATCAATAATACTCTAATTAAAAATTCTCCTTATGAAACACATTTTTTGATTACACTACACTTTTCGTTCATGCACGGTTTTTGTTTTTCTGTTGTTCTACCGGAGTCAAATTTCTATGTGGATATAACTTGAATACACGCAGCTTCAGAAACCATTCCTGGCTATCCACTACAATGTAAACCATAGAAACTTTGTAACCAACATCAAAGTACCGGGTGCTCAATCACATAATGACCAAGGAAATATAGGTGTGTGATTGGTGTTTAGCTATATTAAGCCCTGGTCAAGCTGAACTGGAACTGTTCCATCCTCCATTCGCAGATATAAATGCGTGACCTTCATATGAAATAACTCTGTTAGTGGCGGGTTTTCAATCACAACTTCGAAAGAGTGTGAGCACTCGTTTCTACTCAGTCGATCATCACCGTGTGATACTGATAAAAAGAAGCATCGAAAATTTAAAGTGTATCATTGTGACTTTGATACAGTATTGGTAAGAATAATACATGAGTGTTGTACAGGGAATGGAATACAAAAATTAGTATCAAAATATACAAAATAGAATATACAATGCATAACACTACAACTCTACAATGTTATGGCTTTAAAGCTCTCATTTTTTACTTTGGTAGGTTTTTTTTTAGCTCAGTGAATCATTTCTTCTTAAGCTCATAGCTATATGAGCTTCAAGAATTCTCCTTCTGCTCTAAATATAATTGTATTGTATAACGACATGGATTTGCGCCGCACATAGCAATCGAACGTTTAACGGCGAGGTGGGATGGGCGCATACAAACTGTGCTTCTGTAAAAATAGAGATCATCAGGAATGCTGAAATTGTCGATTAACTTTAATGAGGTAGACGGATAAGTGGAACCTTTTGAAAATTACTTTTTACTGTGTTGGGTATCAGGCTTGTCTGTACGCTGCCATTCAAAAAAATTTCCGCGTTGTACGATCAACCGAAAACTTAGTTGCTGTGGTCACCACAAACTTCAGATGAGTTGACTAATCCAGCGCTCCAGCTAAAAGTACCAGTAATAAACTTTTCATGCTGTGATACACTTTTCCTGTCTATACAGAAGAAATACCGAGGTACTGCTTCCTCTCTAATATGCACAGTTTAACCGCATCAAGACTGTATTATTCAAGCTCAAAGGCCATATAATCGGACAGATGTGCAGCCAGAAAAGGTAGACTAGCTTGCCATTCGCATGATCGAAGGCTTTGCAGATAGCAACTGAATATCTCTATTGAAATCAGTTTTATAGCTCAGATTAATACAGCCTAAAAGTGATGTCACAGAAACATCTGGAGCTGTCGAGGAATCGAGCTTTCATAAATTCGACTACTTTTCTCAGTTTCCCTGTTGTTGGCTAAAGAGATAGTAGTTTCAACTTCATGAAGCTGCACACTAGGTGGTAGTCCAGAACACAACTTTAGCATCCGATGAGCAAACTAGTGTGAACTTACTTCCGAGAACCGAATCTTGACAGCTTCAGTAGACACCTTGAAAGATGGACTGCACCAACGGGGATTGAATTTCGTTCTTTAACGTTATCCATAGCATATTTCCTCATATTCCAGACAAAAAACAAATATAGTATGGGATTTCCCTTTTGAAATCAACAAGAAACAAATGTATTATATTCATTATGTTTATCATTTGTGTGGCAATCTACTGTTGTTTCTTGTCATTTCAATCATTTGAACGCGCATAATGGTTTACGTTTCATTAAGGTAAACCGGAAAGGGTTACGTTCAGATTAGTACGCACTAGACTACAAATAACTGACAAACCAATCTAGCATTCCGAATTTCTGTCGTTAGAGCTTGTGAGGAGCGCCCACCACTGCCATGTGGTGAGCTCAAACGATCAGGCAAATAGTAAGAAACAAAGGCCTTGCATGAAGGCTTCATCGAGCTTGTGACAAACACTAGAATGATTGGCTAGCGAGGTTGACGGGAAGAGGATTGAAACTTCCGTTTGACTTTTGAGCAACGTCGACATTGATTGACCACTTGTTTCACGTCTGAAACAGAGTAGGGTTAATTTCTTGCCAGAGTGAAATGTAACGTGCCAGTAATTCCACGATGACAAATTTCATGAAGTTCACGCAATTTATTAATATCACATGACGTGGCCGAGCAATGTTTGGAAGAAGCGTCAGCAAGAACCTGATTTCCAGGACGGCAAACCGGCTAATTCCATGCGCCAACGAAGAATTTTGTCTTTCTTGATCTTGCTTTTATGTTGAATGTCATACATGAACGCGACTGAACATTGATCAGCTCCATTACAGTCAGAGCAGCATTATCTAATTCTAGCTTCAATGATTCAAATATGTTTAGAACATTATTTGGAAGTAGAATGGTCCTTTATGGGTGTGCTGTAGGGCTAACACCGTGCTAAATTGATTGGCCTGGGGTAGTGAGCTGCATGCTGAAACAGGCTGGAGTCTCACTATCATTTCCTGTTCTTTTTTCTTCATATCTGTCTAGGCCTGGGCAACCTGACAGTATCTTAGCCCACGTGCAGTTTCTGACTGTGCGGCACTTTGTCTGGATCAGGCTTGTGTTTTCATGCCATCTTAGCCCACGTGCAGTCTCTGACTGTGCGACATTTTTCCTGGATCAGGTTTGTACTTTCATACATACATACCTTTATGGGTCAGATCATAAACTTTTTTAAGAATTGGGGTAGTCATTTGAATAATAGGCAAATAAACCAACGATCCGGTGTTGTAGGAACACTTTGCATTTTGACGGAGAGAAATGTAATCCATACAGCGACAACTGATCAACGAGTAGATCCAAAGCGCTTTGTATGGCGCAAGCATCCTCTCCGAGTAGGGCAATGTCGTCAGCATAGTCCAGATCCATAACTCGTCGACCGGGGAGCAGGTCGATCCCACAATTCGGTAGCTGGGCTGTTGCTGCTTGCATGACATCGTCAATCGCAAAGTTAAATAGGAATGGGGAGATCGGACATCCTTGACGAACCCCGCTGGAAATGGTAAACTGCTTGGATAAATCACCATAGGCTTTGACTCTGCCGGTGGTGTGGCAGTACAGCTTCTTGAGCAGGATTACGTACTTCGGTGGGACACCATGGCGAATGAGACAGTCTCAGACTATCTTTGATTAGGAGTCTAAGACACTCCCAATCGTCCTCATACTCTAAACCACTCGGTATGGCACGGCGCTGTTCGAGTAGCATGAAGGACTCAGCAGAGACCCAGCGGTGTGACGGTTGACGAGTGACTTTGCAGCATTTCGTAGCAGAGTCATAGAGTGCTTGCTTAAAGTAGTGCCAATGACGATCCAGCTCGACCGGCCGATCTTTGGAAAGGGAAACCGATAGGGTATCCCTAAATCTGGCTTTTGTCTCAGGCAGCGATAAAGCGTTTGTGTCTAGTTTGGGACGCTTTTGTTTGGGTTTGCCTCCGAATTGAAGGTTGATTGTTGCGCAAACTAAAGCGTGGTCAGAATCTACACTGGTGCTCCAGTATGATCTGCAGTTTTTGACACTACCTCGCCACCTGTAGCTTATCGCGATGTGGTCAAGCTGCGCCCAAGTACGTTGTGATGGGGATCGCCAGGTAGCTAGATGGCGCTTGGAATGTCTAAAATTTGTGGAGACGAGAAAGAGGCGGTGGTCGTCACAGAAGGACAACAATCTCTCTCCATTGTCTGTACAGTCATCTGACATTCCATACTTCCCTCCAAGGAAGCGCTCAGAATGCGCTATACATCTAACTCGGGCATTGAGATCGCCGGTAAGCACTACTATATCGCCGTCGCGCTGAGACTGGACCTTAACGTGGTGCGATGGTTTGTGTACCTTCATGACCCATTGAGCTATACTGGGTGGTGCCTTTTTGGTGCCAGCAGAGCTACTCATACCAGGAAGGTGGATGGATAGAGGTCAGACAAACTCAGTCTCAAGCCACTGCCTTGTGGTTCAGGCTTTTTAGCCAAAGGCTCCGGGTGGGGCCCCCCTAAGCTAACCCCCTACTTCGGCCTGAGCAACCGGGTAGTATCACGCCCACAAGCAATTATGAAAATAAAGGTAAAAATGACAGATCCCGTGCGCTCACGCTCTCTACTCAAAATGCTTTACATGATCTCACACTGCATGCAAACTTTTTAATAACTGTTTTTCGTTTTGTGGTTCTTTGGTTAGCCCTGACAGAAGTGCAGCTTGTTCATCGAGGTTTCCGAATTCAGCCACTTCGAATATTTTGCCTGCTTCGAAAGCCTCCAGAGCGTTCTTCCGCCCACGCGTACCATTCAAATTAGCGGCGTTTAATGTACGGACTTTAGCTAGCATCGGACAGCAGGCAGCCTTGGCTCGCACGCTTGATAGCCTCGACGTCGATGTGTGCTGTTTGTCGGAAACACGCATGCATAACTCTAGCTCAGTTACACGATTGTCTAACCCTTCGAACTTACGTAAGTCACACTATCTACGTTTGTCCACTGATGACGATGCCATGGTATCTGGTCAAGCTGGTGTCGGAATCGTCTTGAGTGAGCGAGCTGAGGTCGCACTGTTAGACTGGATCCCAGTCGACAGTCGCCTTTGTGCAGTAAGACTACAGGGTTCGTGCAAAAAAGGCCGATTTCGCAACCAATCCCGCGACCTGTTTGTGGTTGCTGCCTATGCACCGACTAATTGTAGCTCTGAACGTGACAAGGATGAGTTTTATGGAAGATTACAAGAACTCATTAGACTTGCATCGAGGAGTGACATCGTTGTCCTAGCTGGAGACATGAATGCACGTGTAGGCCGTCTATCTTTAAACGAGCATTTCGTGGGTGGACGGTTTGGTCTCGATTGTCATCGTAATGACAACGGCGAAAGATTGCTTAACTTGTGCTCAGAGCACAGACTGTACCTTGCCAGCACTAACTTCCGCCATTCGAAGCGCCACTGCTCCACTTGGAGATCTCCATCGGCGGCCTTGTTCACGCAAATTGACCATATTGCTATCAGCTACTCCTGGCGAGGGAGTGTGCAAGATTGCCGCTCCTACTGGGGCACCTGTCTAGAGTCCGATCATGCGTTAGTCTGTGCTAAGCTCTCGATGCGTTTTGGTGGGAAACGTAGAAATGTTGCAAGGCAGTTGAATGTTGCTAGGCTTAACGATCTCCCGGTTCTCCGAGGGTTTCAGGCCAATTTGAGTCTGCATCTGTCTACAGTTCCCCAAAATAGTATCGATGACCAATGGAGTGGGATTCAAACCTCCTTGGAAACAGCCGCGTTGGATAGTTGTGGGTTGACTTCCCGTGTAGCTCAGCACTGGGTTTCTGCGAATTCTCTCCAATTAATGGACCAACGTCGGTTGCTTTCTGCTGATAGCATACATGATGCGTCACGAAGGCTTATTAAACGTAAACTGGTTGCCAGTTTGAGAACCGACAGGGAAAGTTGGTGGAGTTCTAAGGCTACGGAAATGGAATCTGCGGCAGCTGTAGGCAATTTCAGAAAATTGTTCCAACTCATCAGAACAACTGGAAGCGGGCGACCAGGCATCAGTGAGTTGATACGTGAAGCAGATGGTTTGCCAGTTTTTAACATGCACAGACGCATGGAGCGATGGGCAGAACATTTTGAAGCACAGTTTAACTGGCCTTCTGCACCCACTGATTTCGAGAATACGGAACACTGTACCCCATGGTCGATTTCTCTTGAGGCTCCGACTCAATCAGAGATTTACAGTGTAGTCCGGAGCCTTAAGCGCCATCGGGCATCAGGTGCTGATGCTTTGCCTCCGTCATTGTTCAAAGATGGCGGTTTCGCTTTAGTTCGCGAACTTCAAACGCTGTTCGCCAACATATGGGCTGAGGAACGCGTTCCGATCCCTTGGAGAGAATCAATAATTGCTCCTATTTTCAAAAAGGGACGGCGCGATTCCTGTGAAAATCATCGGGGTATCAGTCTCATTTCAGTAGCTCCTAAAATACTGGCGTCCATTCTGCTTCACCGATTGAGTACCAAACGGGAAGAGCAAATCCGTGAGGAGCAAACTGGGTTTCGTGCCGGCCGAGGGTGCATAGATCAAATTTTCACACTCCGTCAGTTACTGGAGCAACGCCACACTTTTCGTAAACCAACTATCGTGGTATTCCTTGACATCCGAGCGGCATTCGATTCAATCGATCGTGAAAGTCTTTGGAACTGTCTACTGAGACATGGAGTGCCCGAGAAGTATGTTTGGATCTTGAAAGCATTATATTGCCAAACTTCGGGCAGGGTTCGAGCGTACGGACAATTGTCGTCCTCGTTCAATATCTCCAGCGGGGTGCGGCAGGGCTGCCCTATCTCGCCGTTCCTTTTTAACTTCGCGATCGACGATGTCCTGAGAAAAGCTTTAGCTGGCCTGGTGGGCACAGGTGTTGAACTTCTGCCGGGTGAGCGAGCGACCGATCTAGAGTATGCCGATGACATCGCACTTCTGGGAGATGACCCTCATATAATGCAACAAGCCCTGGACCGCCTGGCACTTGAAGCTTCAAGGTATGGCATGTGCTTTGCGCCTAACAAGTGTAAAACACTTACCCAGGATTGGAGCGGCTCTCTTCCAAACCTAACTGTGTGCGATGTCAATCTTGAATTGGTCGACAGCTTTGTTTACCTTGGCAGTTGTATCTCCGCTGGCGGTTGTGTCGAGGACGAGATCTCACATCGTGTTCGCAAAGCGGGTGCAGCGTTTGCTAACCTTCGCCACCTGTGGCGTCGACGCGATGTTTCACTCCATACTAAAGGCCGAGTGTACAACGCAGTGGTGCGTGCTACACTCCTTTATGGCTGCGAAACCTGGTCTATCCGAGCGGAAGATGTCCGTCGGCTTTCTGTTTTTGATACCCGTTGCCTGCGTAGAATTGCTCGCATTCGGTGGCATCATCGTGTTACAAATATAGATGTCTGCAAGCGGGTGTTAGGACCAGGTGGCCACGGACTGAGAGAAATGCTGATGCTTGCTCGCTTGCGATGGTTTGGACATGTATTAAGAATGCCTACTCACCGTTTACCGTACCGCGCCTTATTCGCAGAGCCTGACAGAAGCTGGGAGAAAAGATCGGGTGGCCAGTCCATGACGTGGCGCGTTGGGATGAAGAAACTCACCGTAGCGCTAGGCTCAGTTGGGCGTATTCGTTTGCCTGGGTGGGGTCCAAAAGCTCCACCTAATAGTTGGCTGGAAACCTTACGCGATATGGCTACAAACCGAAGTCAGTGGCGCCAGTGTATTTTATTATGTGTGTCATAATTTTTTATTCGGTATTATTTTACATAAAAAAACAAAAACAAAACAAAAAAACCAAAAATCGCATGCAGTGAAACTACAAAAACAAGCTGCTTTTTTGTGCATTTGCTTTTGCGTATTCCGCTTGCCTGCTTTCCCTTTTCCACGCGCTTGCTTATCTGCTTTTCCTGCTTCATATTGCTTGGCACTTTGTCTGGCTCCAGACTTGTGCTTCATGATGATGATGATGATGATGATGACTATATCGCCTCTGCGTGCTTTCCTTAAGAGAGAAGAAAGTTCTTCGTAGAATTCGTCCTTCACCTCATCTGCCCCACAGTTCGTGGGTGCGTAAGCCGAGATCACGAATGAATTACGTCTCGT
>JACCGJ010001516.1:0-10516 GCA_013407085.1 Atriophallophorus winterbourni | reverse complement strand
CATCCTTTAGGAGAAGTCATTGATAAAGCTCACATGGGAATTTCTCCCTCTGTTTCTATCAAGAAGAAAGTGATCGCAGTAACAACTCGTACATACATAGTAATTCAAGGCTTTTAATTATCTAAAAGCAACAAGCTTAACAACAACCATAGAATGGTAAAAATTGAAATGTAAGTGTAAGAACAAGATAATGAAGTAGATTAAGCAGTTGATAAGTGCACTGGAAACGAATAATTCAATTAAAATTAGTATAATTTCGTTTTAAATTCATGCAAGCTAGAGGAGTGAGCAACGGGAGAAGGTAAGCTGTTCCAAGTAAAACAGACACGGGCAAAGTAAAAATTCCTTCTACAGTTCAGGCGGGAATGGGGTGCCACCAGCACAGGCATGGGTCCGATAATTTCTCGTATCCCTTCGCGTGAATAGATCTTGTAAGGGATGGTTCAGGTAGGGAATGTTTTGTAAAGTAAGATAAGGTCTCCTCTGATTTGTCGATAGGGAAAATCAGACAGATTCATTTGAGCTATCCTTTCTTTATAAGCGCTCATTTCGAATGCTGAGAACTAGTTTTGTTGAGCGGTGAGCACAAGTTCAAAATCCTTCTTGAGCCGCGGAGACCATGACTGCACACCGTATTTCATGACTGGTCTCAGGTATGTATTCATGATCCTTGGGAATATCTTGGTCGAAAATTTCCCAAATACCCCTTTGAGTAGATTTAGGACACGCTTTGCTTTGTTAACGGCGGTGTTCGCTTGAAGTGAGAGCATTGTTGTGGCTACAAGATTTGCCAATAAACTCTAGACATGCGTCCTGTTTCTTGTCATGTATGATGACATTCTATTATGTTGTGTGATTCAGGGATAACGTTGGAAAGGTTGGTGTGGAAAATGAACCATAAGGTAGTTGAGAAGTCAACAAAGACGGGAACGTTATTAACGTAGCATGGAGTTCTTTGAGGTGAAGGTTAACGATATGATTATCTCCCCTACAATATGCGATTGGTGCGTGAACCAATCATGCGCTTGTGATATACATCCATGGTGGACATCGACCGAAGCAGGCCAAACATACAAGGATGATCCCTCTCTGACACATTAAATGGAAATTGAGTCATATCCTTGTTAAAAAACTTGATCAAGTAAAGCACAAACAATTTTTATCGATTCTCCAACAAAGTAATCAATTCAGCCATATTTGCAGAATGAATTTTGGGCTAAAAATCATCTGTGTACTAACTGATCTCTCGATATCTGTCAATCATGGTAACATTCAATCAAACGCCAATCGAGCAGAGTATAACATCAAGCATTGTAAATAGTAAGGTAAGTAAGTAAATTATGTCAAGGGTGCGACCGAAGTGTAAATGGGTATTCCCACGGATTATTAACACCTATGTCCAGTCGACAATGGAGTACGCTGTTCAAACATGTTCCCCGTGATTACAGCGCGTATACCACCGCGCTACAAACCTGCTGATCGGACTATACAACAGGCCATACGCGGAGTGGATTGCAACTATAAACCTCTTTGACTTTTCGCACCGTCGCCTCAGGAGTGACTTGATCATGCTGTTCAACATTCTGCATACATTGAATCACCCACTTGAACACCTGTTTTATCGGCAAGAAGAACGGGGTAGCAGATTGCAGGGCTATAGGTTAATTATTTCACACTCTAGATCAACGTGTCGAAGGTTTTTCTTTGCTATCCGAGTTTGTTTTATATGGAACTCTCTGCCCCCAGATATTACTTGTGCACTAAGCCCGAACATGTTCAGGGCTGAACTTGACAAATATATGTTGACCAAATCCAACCTCGCACCTGAATATACAAGCTTACTTTCCATATTGATAAGGCATTTTGTTGTTTTTTATGCATTCCCTCTATTATAATCTATGGTTACTTTAAAGTATTTGTTTTTTGGACCATTGAAACTTTGAATTACTTTGTATGATCCTGAATGACGGTAACGTATTAACGCGACAGAACGCTGTTCTCCCTATTGGTACATCTCAATAAAAGTTAACTTGATTTGAGCGCTACGAACGGATCTACAAGATTATCTGCAAAGATTGCGTTGGAAATTATAACAGGAAAACGTCTAGGGAATGGAGTACTACGATAAATGCGCATGAACGCGTATTTGAAAATATCAGAGCAGTTGCAAATTTTCGTTCACTACTCAGGGGTTCAACATACCGTGTCAATCTTGCTGCAGTGGAACTAGTATGGTTGTGGATTTGGTCCGTATGTAAACCGCCTTGATACGAAGGCAGTTGAAATAGCAAAGGTTATTATGAATTCTGATAAGACCGGTGTACGGGGCGGGTATCTGCCTCTGGTTTGGTAACCGATAAACTGAAACGTATATGATCACTGGCGTACAAACACTTTACTCATGAAAGCAAGCTTGTTCTCCTCTCCATAAAAGTAAAACATTAAGGAACCTAAACAACATATGAACAAACTGGCCAATTCATGTACCTCTTGGCCATCTTTCTAAGTGATCGTTGCATTAATTAATCCATTCAAGGGTGGAAAAATGAATGTATCGGGATCCATATTCTGTTCCTACTGACACCATTAGTCTTGTGAAGCTTCGGTGTTAGAAGAAAACAGTTCGAAAACTACCTATAATCGTTTCTCCAGCAATTTAACTCGATGGTTGTTTAAATTCAATTCTTTGGCGAATTAAGGAGCCAGATTTTTTGATGTTGTTATATGTTGTTAGCATAATTTGGTTTAACATTGAGCCGACCTATGGATTTCGGGTTTAAGTCCATATGAAAAAGGCAGTGTGATTGAAAAGCCTGGATGCGAATAGAACCTAATTTGGGCTTAGTACAGACGTGGAGCCATTAAATTGCTCTACATGAATGGTCTTTGAAAAATAAGCTCTCATTCAACTTCCAAAATGCAAGGTGCTACAAATTGGTACACCATTCCAGTACGAATATCACTTTGGGCAGACGATTTTAAGCCGACAAAATATTTTGGAGTCTGGATATGCGGCAGCCTAAAGAACAGCACGCATTGTGAAATCATTTACAAGCGTGCTTCCAGATTTCTGAGTAGGCTGCGACGGATTTGCAGAACCATTATGCCAGGAACGTTGGCCACAATCATGAAAACTGTGGGACTATATTTTAACTAATGACTATATCATCGCCCACAATGCTTTACACTGCTATATTGTCATTTTGGGTGGTGAAATTTCCTACCAAATTTCGGGATTAAATGGCGCGAACATTTGGTGACAACGCACAAATTTTATGCTTTCATTCAGCACAAGATTATCACACATTTGTTTGACCGTTCATTGTAGTCTACCATATATTTCAGTGTGATAAGTATGACAAACGTATTATTTGGGCTGCAACCAGATAGGAATTACAAACAAGGCGAACTGCACAGCACAAATATGCCACAGACTCCCAAATCTCGTTAGTCATTTGGGGACTGCGTGATCGCCAATTTATTTCCAAACGAAACTGAATAATCGTCATCATTGAGCAAAGTAATGTTATGCTTTACCAGTATGTTTGATGTACAACGTCGGGATTAGTCTGCATTTAAGCGTCAATTTTAATTGAAATATCGTTAAACTCATTGCCAAATTGTTTGGGAATGTGCTCGAAATAAATTAGACACCCACTCGATAAGAGTTCATGCGGTAGTTCTGTTTGGATTGCGTGTTGTCCACCATATGATCACACTATTGGCCATGCTGAAGTCACACCGTTTAGAGAAAACCTAGACAAACACTTACTGATCCACTCAGACATAGCTGAATTTATACGTAAAACACAACTGTTTTCTATTTAGTCTTCTTAACGGTTCTCAAAGCTTTTCATCTTAATATTGAATGATATGACCTAAATTAATTCACTCCGTCACATTTTAAATAACCCCCGTCATTTCCTAACGTTTTAACAATCACAAATTATCTCACAGTCACATTTCGAATGTACCAATCATCCTCGAGATTGAATTTATTATTGTTCCGGACGTAATCCATAATTACACGTGAATCACTAATTAGTGAGCGGTTAGCTGTGTGTTCAATATTTTACCACAAATGGTCAAGGTGCTTGCACCTGTTTCATTAACCGAATCTTGTTTATCACTGGCATTTCGTTTGTTAAATTGCATTAAAATTGCGACTTTCTAAATTTGCGTAACCTTGTTTTGAACCACGTGGTAATAGTCGCTTGTTTAAATGCATATACGACAACTAATCAAATCATTCAAAACAAGGAAATCTAGGTGATCATCTTCGACATTGCTGTCTTCGGTATCAAAAGTTTTTGAGTGAATAATAATCACAGAAATAGTGCAACATCTGGAAACAAACGTATTTTCGACAGTTGTCCAACACGGATTTCGCAGAAATCGCTCTTGTCTAACAAATTTACTGACAAGCTTAGACGATTGGACGAGGGTTGTAGATGCGGGACGATGTATTCATGCGTGCTACCTGGACATTTCTAAAGCTTTCGACAAAATTGATCATAATTTATTCTTGACATGCTAAAGAAAGACTATATGAATTAATGAGTGATTGTCTCAGCCTCAGACACATCTGAATTTGGGTGGAGGGCCTATTTTCGGCGAAAATCGATGTCACTAGTGGTGTTCCACAAGGATCAATGCTTGTACCAATACTGTCCCTAATCTATTTGAACGATTTGCTAATACCAAATGATAGTAAAATGACTCTGTTTGCTGACGATATAAAAGAATGGAGGCGAATCAGGAATGCTGATGATTGTATTTTGCTGCAAAACGATTTGAATGTTTTGTACAACTGGTCATCCGAAAAAATGACATTAAATATGCAAAAGTCCAAGATCATTCAGATCGGTCGTGACCTTGGCTTTTCCTATAAATACAAGTTCGGCGACAAAAACCTGGAGTACACCATAGAAGAAAAGTTCTTGGGTGTCTGGATTCGCGGTTGTTTGAAAAACGGTCTACAATGCGAAGCCGTTTACAAAGCGCATCTCGTCTGCTCAGTATGTTACGGCGGATATTTGGACGTTTTTCCCGGGGTGTTTTCCTCTAATGATGAACACATATATACACCCGTTTCTAGACTATGCCACACAAGTATGAACACGATGGCTCCAAAAGGACATCTTACTTCTGGATCGTGAATATCAGAGAGTCTCGAAGCTTGTTATTGGACTAGAAAATGCGTCATTCGCCGAGCGACTCACACGACTGGAGCTGAGGAAACTTGCACAAAGGAGAATGTGAGGTGATCTTATCCTCGCATACAAAATAAGTACAACAGTTTCCCACCCCCTGAACATATTATTCCACCTTCGAACCTCCAGCAACAGCCGTGGCCATGGTTGCAAGTTGGAAATACCACATTCGAAACGGAACTGATTCAGATATTTTTATTCGGTGCATGTTTGCTTTGTTTGGAAATCCCTATCTTCCGATTTGGTAAGCTCAAACAGTTTATCTATATTCAAATCGAAACCTGACAATTATATGAGAGAAAATCCAACTTCCCCCAACTATTAATAAATTATCTTCGTCCCATTGATTTTGATTTTATTAACACACACACACACACACATATATATATATATATATATATATATTTGTACTAAAGCTCACTCACTCACTCAGTCCTCTCCGTGCCGGGTGGCACATGAGGCGAAGACAACTTCACGCCAGTGGTTCCGGTCTGCCGCTGCTTCCGTTGCCGTCTGCATCGTGAATCCTTGTGCATGTAGTTCGCGTTCCAACGTTCTGCGCCAAGTTTCCTTGGGCCTTCCCCTTTTTCGTTTACCTTGCGGACGCCAGTGAATGGCTACCTTCGTATGCGAACTGGGATCCATCCTGCAGACATGACCGAACCATCTCCACCGTCGTCTTTTGACTACCGTAGATACCACCTCTAGACCAGTTTTTCGCAGGAGCTCTCATTGAAAAGGTGTGTGGCCAAAATCCGTAGAATCCTTCTTCAAGCACTTCGTGTTGAAACACGTTCATGCTGCGCTCAGGGGCAGCGGTCGTCTTCCAGCATTCCGATGCAAGAATCCAGAATCAAGATCAGATTTTATGGTGATAAAAAGCCTAATGCTTTACACTTACCATTGGATGACAACTATTTGCAAAAGAAAAATTTAATCAAATCACATGTATATTTTTCTGGGGTTCATGTTGCTCCAATCCACCGGCCATTCAGGGTTTTGTTTGACGTTGCATCCATTTCGATTTGAAAACCATCAAGTGTCGTTGCATTCACGACATCTTTGCGGTAGCGCTTCCTAGAAAGCAGATACGCACAGAGAATAAATAGCGACGACAATCAGCTTGAGGTGCGGTTTCGAGGCACACGAGTGACTTGCTTTATTTCAGATGGGAGTTTACTTTTATCATATTCCGCTAAGCGGATGGTTTTCGATCCGCAAGTATCTTGTAAGCCAGAATCAGGTCGATCCTCAATTCGTCTCGTGTAAATCACGCAAACCAAGTATGGCCATTCGCTCTTGATAGCGGACCCCTGCCTCCCTTCAACTAACTTTGTAGCTAGCTTTGTGGTATATTCGATCCAGGATCTCGATGGTCGTTACGCAACATGCCCAGGCTGGGATCAAATAATCCATCGTTGGATGGATTTAAGTATTTAAAATACGAGTAATTGTTTTGGATGAGAACCGTCCGAAAATTCTTCTAAGGATTCCTAATATACCACATGCCCGATTAAACACTTTTCTACAATGCATATTCGGTTTCAGTTTATTAGTAATCCAAATTCCGAGGTCCTTTTCAGTGGTGGTCCAATTTAGGATATCGTGGCCTAGATGGTATGTATATTCGCAGTTACGGCCAAGCTGTAACATATGACATTTACGTAGGGCTGAAAGGCATTTATTCTTAGAGCCAGCGTTACAGACATCCAAGTCGTTTGCAGCATTAAAAACAATCTTATTTAGATCGGATTTGCTTCCATATTTTCAATTCGATTCAATTCAATTCAATTCAATTCAATTTTACTGGTCTACAAAGCATTTTAGTTTACACAAACCAGAGAAAAATATAGAAATTTACACATAACATATCTCAGTTAAAAACGGATTTGTTCTGCTTACTCGAACCCGTTCGGAATCAGGTAAACATCCAAATGTAGAAATGTTTTCACTCAGTGGAATGGCACATGTATGTTCCATATCGGGGTCGAGATTATTGATGTTGCGTTCAAGTTATTAGGTTGGAATTTTAATGTCATCTGCAAAACCAACGAGCTTGCCATTCCACTATTTCCGTTTATCAACTTATCTATATGTTCTTCTGTTCATCCACTATCATTTTGAGGATGTCGTGGCATGTTTCTCTAAAATGGAAGACATCCAGCTTTTTTTTTACTTGCGTGAATGTACCAGCTTGACGGCCATATTCCAAGGTATAACATAATATTTTATCCACGGTCAGCCCTAGACACGAGAGTTCCGACTAGAAAAGATTTCATCTGCTTTTCTCATCCGCTTATCAATCTAGGTGGCTAGCGAGAGGCTATCCGTGAAATTTGAAATAATATAAGCGAGGTGATGTACTGATTCAATCTGGCAGTTTCTAAAACTGATGATAGATGGCGATACAATCCCTTGACCAAGGACTTTCGTCTTGTGCATGCTGACTGCCTGCAAGACACGATGCAGTGAGGCTGCTCTTCAGAGTGAGAAAAAATATTGATTCTATCGTCGTGGCAGCTTGCCGCCACATCACGTACGTAAATAAAAAGCTTTCGTTTTCATCGGAAAACCATACTTCAGCAGCAGATGGTAGAAAAACCCGAAATGCGACATGGACAAGGACATGTCTATGTTGGACGCTTCGCCTAACTTCAAAAGATTCTGAACAGTGTGGATTAGAAGAAGAAGAATAAGAAAATGGCATTATTCATGTAGGCGAATTTTCAGCAATCAAATTAATTCAACCGTGAAAAGATACTTTTCCAAAAACGTTTCGTAAACAATGTAAGGGTGAGGATTAAATGTTGAAATTTATAGAATGAGTCGCCTCCACAGATCAAGAATAACTTTCGATTGATCAATCAAATAGAGGGAAAGGTAAGAGACAAAAGAATTCCTGAATTCTTTTCAGTTCTTGAATAGAGGACAAGGTATTGTCTTCACCTAGATGAGGACGATTTGTAAGCCAAGAGCACCTCATGCAGTGGGTGTGCATTATCGGAAGAAATGACTATGATCAATCTGTCACATTCAAGGTAGTGTCGTTCGACGAACATATCTCGAATAGCTCAACCTTCATGTCTCTTTTGATCATCAGGAAATCCTTTTCAAGTAGACAGGGAAAAATTAGGGGGAGTGGGAAAGATAAAATGTCTAACTACAACGGGTGGGACGAATGACATGGCAAGATAGCCGGCGAACCTTCAAGAACAGAGCAGTCACATGGTCAGTCCAGTTGAGACTGTATTTTAGCGTAACACGAAGATAATTGAAACAAGTGCTTCTGCTGAACGCAGAGCCATTGAAAGAAACAACATGAATTGCTTGAATCAGGGTTTTACCTCGCTGACCAACCAAGTTGGATTTAACGATAAACCGAGTGGGGATGACCAGTGGCCAATGGTATTGATGATTGATTCTGGTGCAATTCACGCTAAAATAAGAGGAAAATCAACAAGCTTCAACAGTCTTTTTTGAAGGCAGCCTATGAATTTAGCTGAGCTGTCTCAGGGAGAACATAGAATAAATATCTTAGTAAACTATATCATCTAATACTGGCAAACAACTTGCTGACGATATTTACAATGGCGATTCCAAAGGTTGTCATAGCCAGGAGTGGCAGTGGGGATAAGCTCCCACTGTCTATAAAATGCTCCCATATGGCACGCGTCTTCAATAGCCTCTGACAACCAAGTTCAGCTTCTGGCCTGCACGAGTGGCCTACCCAAACTCTCGAGACTCTTCACTGAAGCTGACACATCCTCCAGGGGTATATAGTCGCACAAAATCACAAATCAATCGATCAATGGCGATTCCTCGGTAGTTACTTCAGTCGCCTTTATCACATTATAAAACGGTATCTCGCATATCTTGTCGGACAAATTTCTCGTGCCTGCCCTGAAAAATCAATCCATGAAGTTGCCTTATAAAGGCCATTATACACCGGTAGAATTGTATAATCGGCATGGGCCTTTCCTCTGGCTAAGCGGTTAATCGCACTCTACTGAGACAATTCTCCATGGGAAGAATATCGAGATGTTCAATGGTGAATGACAAACGTTCAGCTCAGGCAGTAAAATCAAACACCTGGATGCTAAAAAAGAAGGGATAACATATTCTGTGGTTAACAGAACTCAGAACGCAGACATTTTTGTGGTAGTAGAAGCAACAAGCTAAACAAAAATCACATGATGATGAGGTATACAGAGTAAAAATATGTAAAAACTTTCAAGAATCATTTGGGACAGTCACATATCGAATCACTCTCTCAGCCCTCTCCGTGCCGGGTGGCACATGAGGCGAAGACAACTTCACGCCAGTGGTTCCGGTCTGTCGCTGCTTCCGTTGCCGTCTGCACCGTGAATCCTTGTGCATGTAGTTCGCGTTCCAACGTTCTGCGCCAAGTTTCCTTGGGCCGTCCCCTTTTTCGTTTACCTTGCGGACGCCAGTGAATGGCTACCTTCGTATGCGAACTGGGATCCATCCTGCAGACATGACCGAACCACGGATTTGTTGTCATCGTTTCCGTAGCAATGTAGGTTTTACGGGATAGGGTTGCTAGTCCTAAGCCCAACCCTCCTCCTTTCTCAGACGGGCTTGGGACCGTCCTTGTCGAATGGTTCGACATAAATTCATCCAGATTTGAAGCGAAAACTTTGACTGATTCGAAATGTGTGATTTCTTCGAGCAAGATGTTCTACGTGAAACAAATTCTTACCGAGAAAAACTTTCCGACGAATATCCAGTCGAGAATGTGGGATGCTTGAAGCCTTTGAATGTCAGCGTGTTCGGCTAAGGTCGCTCGACTTAAGTACATGTTTGAGGGGATGACTGTCGGCATGCAAAATTTTAAATGCCCGCATAAGGTCACTCCGTATGCGTCGTTGGCATTCGCTCTTGGAAAGTCGAATTTTTATAACGAGAGACAAACTTTATCGCATGGTGATAAATCCTGTGAAGTAGTTCAATATCCTTCCTCAACCATGGTACCCAGGCTTGGATTGAATATTCCATAACAGGACGAACGTATGTGTTAATTAACCGGGATAAGGTTTCTAAGTGAAACTCCGAATATTTCCTCTTTAGAAGACCCAAGATACGGTGAAATTTATTGTGAACTGTTCGGCGATGATGTCCGGACTTGAGGTTACACGACACTAAGACACCGAGATCTTTTTCTGCGGTAGTCCAGACGAGATCTTGTGCTTTCACATTGACGTCGCCATGCGAACCAGCCTGATAACATTAACACAGCCGAGTACTGTATTCCTCTATTTTGAAGTATTCATCTGAAATATAAT
>JACCGJ010001515.1:0-11171 GCA_013407085.1 Atriophallophorus winterbourni | reverse complement strand
ATCACTCTATCTATCTATCTATCTATCTATCTATCTATCTATCTATCTATCCATCCATCCAACTATCTATCTATCTATCTATCTATCTCTCTCTTTCTCTCTATCAATCTATCTATCTATCTATCTATCTATCCATCTATCTCTCTCTCTCTCTTTCTCTCTATCAATCTAATTTACAGGAATACTCACAGTCTTTCGCCATCCCGCTCTTCAAACACCGATCGAAGCGACATTTCTGGCAAGTGTTACGGCTCTTTTTGTCCTGCACGGGACAATTGCCATTGGATTTGCACGTGTAGATGAGCTTCTTCTGCACCGAGCGACGGAAGAATCCTTTGCAACCTTCACACGTCATTGCACGGTAGTGGAATCCGGTCGCACTGTCCCCGCAGACCACACATGGTTCAGGACCGTTGGCAGGGTCCATGTAGCTTGGAATGTAAGGTTCTTCTGGAGGGAAACAAACGGGTGTCAACTAGAGGCTTCTACGGATTTAAAATAATATAAATAGATACACGATAGAGTAACATGGATATAGACCAATCGCTGAACATCGTCTACCTTTATGCATTGGTAGAATTCTCTAACAAACTGGTGTCTGGAGGATTATCAAACGGGTCATTGACTTCTCCATAAAAGTGTCAACTTGATGACAACGTGGGGTTATGATGTTTCTCAATGCTTCTTGAGGCAAGCTGGGAAACGCCACATAGGATTGGACAATCTTCCCGATTTATCGATCGCTTTTTGGGATCTAATTGGAAATCACAATTGCAAATACCCGAGAGATTTTAGATCAAACAGCCTTTGACCTTCAAGATCAGTTGCAAGGCACATTGTTCAAGAGTAAGCAGCTACTTCTAGTGGTTGACAGTTGAGTATTTCATTAAAATACACGGAGTGGCCGCATGGCTTATTATTCCAGGATTTCGCCAGACATCGCTAACTCTTTCGAGAGATATTCATGCAAAGGCTACTGCTGACGAATTTAAGATAGAGACCTCATATCCAATGTACCTCATACAGTTTGAAAAAGGGATAAATGAACAACATGTTCAGTTATTGAAACACTTACACTGTTTATCCATCAAATCAACTTCGATTAACAACAGCCCTCATCCAAAGATCGATATTGTGTTTAGGTGAAAGAAAACCTAGTCGTGGTTTGAAATTTTAATGAGCATTTCATTGAATGAACACAGCTTGGTAAAATGGATTTTTGATTGCGTCAACTTTTACGTGATGGTGGATATTCAGTGGAGTTAAAACAATATTGCCAGTTGGAACAAATTATCTTTACACCTGCGTGAGTACAGATGAAAAAATTTGGGATTCACTTGACCGACTGAGTTCAACACAAGAGGAACAGTATCAATATGTACAGGGCTTAGTCTTATTCACAGTTGAATCGCATTGGTGAAGTATGCGTGTGAGCAATAATCAATAACATCATCGTCATCAAATACAAACGAAAGGAAGTACTGATGGAACTTAACAAGTAATATGATAGATAGATAGATAGATAGATAGATAGATAGATAGATAGATAGATAGATAGATAGATAGATAGATAGATAGATAGATAGATAGATAGATAGATAGATTCGCAATTATTTAGTGACTACATCATTCTCGCAGGGATATCCTGAGGCGAAATGGATAAATGATTACTGATATAACGACGTTCGTTGTGAGGTGGATGAAACACTATTGGTGAGAATATTAATAATAAGTCGATTGCAAAAAGAAAAATGTTAAACAAAGTCAGACGTATATGTTACTGTTGAATATGATTTTTTACAGATAACCACGAAGTTCAAATACATATTCACAAAGTGATATCCCGCCAGGCACTCAAGGCGCTTGTTGATGGACAAAGTAATGTGTTGCCCACATCCCCATCCCTTACACCCCACTACCGGTTTCTGGCTGTTTGCCGTCATCAGGTGAAGACAGTAAGATTAGGTTCAGTGAGCCTTGAAACAGTGAAAAAGTGGTCAAAATTGTATGCCACTGTTGAATAGGATTCTTACAAAGAACCAAGAGGTTCACATACAAAAGCAAAAATGTCTCCTCGTCAAACAATCAAGGCGCTTTTAAACAGCCAATGTATTTTAGTATAAGTGATTGGAATGTGATCACTCTCTACAAGAAAAGATTAGTTGCCTGATAAGTTCCAAGATGTGTTCCTAAGTGAAACAACACGTGCGGGAAATGCAGACGTATTATCACATAGTCTTTCGAAAGGAGTGCGGAAAAAGTTGCAACAGAGCAGTATAAAAGATGAGGTAAGATAAGAGATAGGTTTAAGTGAGAGATTAGGTTATGCCCAGCAAAAAAACCGAGATAATGCGTACTTTATTGAGCATAGAATTAACATGGTTAGTCAGGGTTCACCTATCGGAAATGATGACTCCTAGATAGCTGACAAGTTTCTATCTAGTAAGGTATGTGGATATGATCCTGGATCGCTACAAAAAGCCACACGCTTGTCACCGTGCACACACACACATATTTCATGATTTAAAGAGAAACATCTTTTTCACACGATGAAGCAATTTCACCTAATGCAGTTGATATAATATCTGAAGTTCTGTTTCTAGGTACATCCGATCCAATTGTAATATTATCAAGGCATTTGAAACTAAAATTAAAGGCGGCTGCGGAACAGACCAGAAGAAGAATGAATAGTGAATCGCATCTTGAGAGAACTCCAGTTGTGAGCAATGAAGAGGGTAGTCTTTTGAGGTCGATCCCTGAGGTGTCTATATAGCTAGTAGACGGCAGTGCATTAATGTTCTATGAGTTATGCACCATCTACAGGGTCAAACACATTTGTGTATTCCAGAAAGAAAACTTTGATAGCGAATGTCTAATCGCGTTGAATATTTCTCAGAATAAAGACAATTTGACCACACGAGGATAGACTAAATTTCATGGAGGCGTCCTTCGTTACATTACAGCATAAATGTCAAAGCATACATTGCATAGTACAGTTCTAACTGTGCAATGAGTTGAGTTACGAGAACACCGCCTACTTGACTCCCACAATGCGTGGGTAACCATCGAACCTACAAAAGTTCATGGCTCAACTACGTAGGTGCTCTCACCATCAAGGTCATGAGACTGCTCACAGATTAACCACAATGCTACTCACTTTTACGCTGACGTGGAGTCCGTTGACTAGTGGTGCTTGTGACGGTGTTGCATGACGCAGAACTATTCGGCGAACCACCGTCTTCTCTCCCGCGCATTCCACGTGAGTTCATCGTAGATTGTGTGGGTGTATTATAGTAGCGCATTTGATGAGGGACATTGTACGCCGCATCAGGTCTCCAATAATTTCCCGCGTTCGGCAGCGTGGCATCTGTGGTGCCATTTCGATAACCACCCGTGTTGGACGACGGCTGTGGATTGTTTGGCGGGCCCGGAGGTTGACCGTTCTGTTGTGGAGGCCATTTGGAATTCCCGTCTAACGGTGCGTCTCCGTTCATCTGCGTTCCAGTGTGTGTAACGAGCGCAAACAACAAAAACGCGGCGTCCGCGCGCGCGAAATAAAGCGAACGAACGTTCGAGTGACGGTTTACAAGACTGGAATTGGCCAAAATCAGGACGTTGTTGGCAAGCTCGCATTTGATTGGTCGATTGTGTTCAAATACGCGCATTGTGATTGGTTCATTTTAATGGGTCAATCGGAGGTCATGTTACGGTTCGCGCGTGCGTAGAGTGTCTGTGTTTGAATTGTGAAGATGTGGTCCTCGATTTTTCCGTGACTTTGTTATGCTTTTGTTCAGTGTGTGTGTGTGTGTGCGTAAGAGAGTGAGGCAAAAGACGAATCGAGTGGAACCCGAAAAAGCTAAAGTTTCACCGTTGATAGTAGGATGGACAGAGGTTAAGCAATTGGAAAGATTGAAACCGATCTTGCTGTGAAACGAAAGGCAAAACGGAGGAACTAGTATGACAGAATGCATGAACATCAAAAGAGCTAACACTCCCGTGAAACCAAAGGCAGTTTTATTACTATGTTACACAAATGAACGTTTTGAAAAGCTATTCCACCATGATGATGAGAGTAGCTTATGTTGGACATCGGTAGACCAATAGAAAAGGAGAAAATTTCTGATTATGTAAACACGGGGATATGTGCGGAAATATGCAAATAGCCGTACAAAACCGTGCGATAAATCACTATAAAATTAAAAAATCCTAAAAAAGCGCATTTAAATCATACACACCCCTCGACCGGTTTCGTGCTGTTTGCACTCATCAGGTAGGGACAGTAAGGTCAGGATACGCATGCGCTTGAAACAGTGGAGTAATGGTAAACAAGTAGCGCTTGTTGGATAATGTTGGTACGACCAACCTGTTCAATCACATGAGTCCACACTTGTGTAGACGGGGTTTGAACCCTTGACCGTGAACAAAAATCCGACTTTTATGTTCCATGTTTGACTCACTCACTCAGTCCTTTCCGTGACGGGTGGCACCTGAAGCGAAGACAAGCCCACGCCAGTAGTTCCGATCTGCCGCTGCTTCCGTTGCCGTCTGCACCGTGAATCCTTGTGCATGTAGTTCGCGTTCCAACGTTCTGCGCCAAGTTTCCTTGGGTCGTCCCCTTTTTCGTTTACCTTGCGGAAGCCACTGAGTGGCTAGCTTCGTATGCGAACTGGGGTTTATCCCGCAGACATGACCGAAACATCTCCACCGTCGTCTTTTGACTACGGTAGATACCACCTCCAGACCAGTTTTTCGCAGGAGCTCTTCATTCGAAATGGTGTTTGGCCAAAAAAATCCGTAAAATCCTTCTCAAGCACTTAGTTTGAAAGACGTTCATTCTGCGCTCAATGGCAGCGGTCGTCTTCCAGCATTCCGATGCATGTAGCAACACACTCAGAACGTTGCTTTTGAAGAGTCTGATCTTCGTGTTAATGATGAGAGCGGAGGATTTCCAAATGGAATTCAGCATGCAAAATATTGAGAGAGAGTAGGAAAATGATGGTTCGTTGAAATTTAGGTTTGTAGTTCTGAATTTGTGAGCAGTTCCGCTGTACGAATCCTATTTATTCGTTGTACGAACTCAATTTATCAGTAGTATTCAAGTTTAGATGCAGTAGAACAACATGAAAATCTATTCGTCTACACCAATATTCAGCAATGAACATAATTTTCCACAAAGCTAAGAATAATTGAAATGAAATCACAGAAGCCTGATCTGCTTATTGAATCTACGGAGCTCGCATAACGCAAGAGCTCACATATTTACTCTAACTGTCCCTCACTCGAGACTCAACTGCAGACGACATTTTTTGGCCGTGCGAGTTTGTTTTACTTGGAACAATCTGCCAGATTATGTTGTAAACTCACCAAATCAGCAAACTTTAAAGAGAAGCCTTGATGCCTTTTGACCCTAAACCCGTGCATCGAAGAAAACTATACATCTTAACACCACGCACCTACATTTGTTATCTCACAAATCGAAAACAATTTCCGCCCTTTGGATTTTTAATTGATTCTTGAACTGCTCAGTAAGCAACCTAATCCCATTATTCATTGTTGCCATATTATTCTGTGTTTATTTTGTAAAGCTATATGCTTTTTAGACCATTAAAATTGAATTGAATTGAATTGGGCAAATTGCCGTACTATTGTTCCAGTGTTTAAAGACTCCCAGATCCGTTTTCTTTACCGCCAGTACCCGATGACGGCAAACAGCCAGATACCGATTGTGGTGAATTTCGTGGACAAAGTTCTACTTGAATGCCACTTTTGCGTATGGTTCGTACGAAGAACCGCGATGTTCAAATAGAGCATCTCAAAGTGGTTCTTAGTCAAGCACGCAAGACACTAATAAAAGAGCACAATAGTGTGGTGCTCACATCCCCATCCCTTACATACTGCAACCTGTTTCTAGCTGTTTGCCTTCGTCACTTGGAGAGAGAGAGAGTAAGATCAGTTTCAAGAGCCTTGAAACGAAGGATAGGTAGTAAACTAGGTTAGAAGTCGACACAGCGTTAATTAGACTGGCGGAGCCAACCCCTGAATTCATGGTAATGCAAGATAATTCAAGGTTTTAATGGTCTAAAAAACAACAAGCTTAACAACAACCATAAAATGGTAAAATTTGAAACGTAAGTGTATAAACGAGATAAGGAATTAGATTAAGCAGTTTATAAGTGTTCGAGAAACGAATAATTCAATTAAAATCGGTCTTATTTCGTTTAAAATTCACGCAAGCTAGTGGAGTGAGCAACGGTTGAAGGTAAAGTGTTCCAAGTAAAACAGACACGGGCAGAGTAAAAATACCCTCTGTAGTTCAGGCTGGAATGGGGTACCACCAGCACCTATTCATGGGCCCGATAATGTCTCATATCCCTTGGCGTGAACAAATCCAATAAGGGATGGTTTAGGTTAGGGAATATTTTGTAAAGTAAGATAAGATCTCCTCTGATTCGTCGATAGGGAAAGTTGAACAGATTTAGTTGAGCTATCCTTTCTTTATAAGGCTTCTTTCGGATGCTGAGAACTAGTTTTGTTGAGCGGTGATAGATTCGCTGCATAAGTTCAACATCCTTCTTGAACCACAGAGACCATGACTGCACACCGTATTCTATGACTGGTCTGAAGTATTTATTCATGATCCTTGGGAATATCTTGGGCAAAATTTCCCAAATACCCGTTTGAGTAGATTCAGGACACGCGTAACTTTTTTAAAGGCACAATTAGTTTGAAGTGAGGTTTTTAAACTGGAGCATATCGAGACAACCAAATCGTTTTCTTCGATGCAATTTTCAAGGACATGCAAACCTATGTGGTATGTGAACTCTACGCGATTCCTCACATTCATGATCCTGCATCTGTTGAAGTTAAACGGCAGTTTGTTCTTCAACGACCAAATGTGAAGCGCATCATGATGTTTCTGTAATAGCAAATAGTCTTCTAGGCTACGGACACAACCACATATCGTTATGTCATCACAGAACAACGAAATGTTACAGCGAACAAGTTCCGATATTGTTGAGTACTGGTATTTCACCCTATCTGAATGCCTATGTGTCAACTCAGGGAGGGAAACGAAATCTTCCCAATCGCTCCCATTCATTCATGGATTTATTCATAGATGTAAACGTGATGCTTTGCAAGACCAATGTGAATGTACATCGGGTCGGGTGGTGAAAAAATATCTCATTACATTTTGTGAAATATTATTGTTTGACGTGAGAACTTACTTGCCCATATGGGCATCTAATGATCTTTTAAAGGCGTCAATGATTTCAGATTGTAGCACATGAGTAGGTAAACTGTTCCACAAATGTATATTTACGACAGTTCAACGTGCTATGCTGTTGGTAAAGTATAGATTAATGACCACGCAGATGTGTGTTATGGGAAAGATGTAACAGATGACTGGATGGATGAATTATTTGATTAAGCCCTGTCCAAATAAAGATTAGTGCTCCTCGTTTCCGTCTGTATTGAGCCGAATGCAAATTCAATATTTTAAGTCTCACTTCGTATGGATAATGAGAAATTCCCAGGACGAGTTTCGTCGCTCTGCGCTGTGGAGTTTCCAATATCTGAATATAAATTTTCAACCAAGGATCCAATACCGGTATCGCATTTCGATTGTAATATAGTAGCTAGATCGTTTATAGATATGAGAAACAGCAGTGGACTGATGACAGATCCTTGTTGGACACTACAGGCCTCGTGGATTGATGGATAAACCTACGCAAAAGAACATTTTTGTGAGCCATACAATTGTAATACTCGTATTTTCATTCCTACTCTAAGTATGCGATGTTACTTTATTGAGACCTACGCTGACGTAGTCATGTGTGTGTAGATAAGGAAATTATGGTGCCCCCGAAGTTCAATTATACACGTAGTTTGTATCTCAGGAAGTCAAACTTTCGATAAGCTGCACTTACGCTACACAGACATTTGAAAAAGTGATGTCAAAGCGACTGACATCATAAAGAACATGCCCTTGACCCTCCCGCATTGAATGCAATGTGTGCGACGCTATCTTCGAGCTGGATAAGAAAGTGATTGATCTCGGATGCATATAGCGTGAAATTGCCGCAGCTCGACCGATGACTATCTACCAACCTATTTTACACTGCGAGAGAGATTGCTCCTCCGGAAGAGAACTGTTTGCATCAGCGATATACTTTAAGGTTGAAATCCATCGAATGAGGCTAAAAGCAAGAAGATCAAACATTCTCCCTGTGATGTAAACCGGCTTTCGCTCTCGAACCAAAAATCATTGAAACCTTGAATACACCTGAAAACAAGAACAGCAAGATACAAGTTGTGGAGTGTAAGCATGCTGTTGTGTGTTATGTTTTCATTAGTGCTTCGTTATGTATCATGTCATGCATCACTATCACTACCGGGATTTGTGGGGAACACAGAACTCAGACCGTTTTATTGTTAAGAAAAACAGTAAGCTTAACAATATTCAAGGATGATAGGGAATCGATTAAAATTATAAAATCTCTCAACGTCAATAGGGAAAGTCCATACCGCTTGGTTCGTCATATACTCATCGAGTTTAGAAGCGAAAACCGCAACAGATACCGAGCGTGTGATTTCCTCAGCCAAAATGTTTCAAGTGAAACAAATTCTTACCGAGAAAAAATTTCGACGAATATCCAATCGAGAATGCGGAATGCTTAAAGCCTTTGGATGTTTTCGTGTTCGAGTAAGACCATTGGACTCTAGCAAGTGTTTAATGGGATGGTTTTCAGTATGCAAGATTTTGAATGTCAACAGGAGGTCACTCTGTATCTGTCGTTGGGTAAAATCTTGTAGATTTAGTTTAAAAATTCGATATTTGAAAGGTTAATTCCTGTGACGGGACACCAACTTTGTTGCACGATGATAAATCCCTTAAAGTAGTTCGATATCCTTCCTCAACCCATGCTTGGATGGAATATTCCATAACAGGACGTATATACGTATTAATTAACCGTGGTAAAGTTTCAAGCGTGAAAATGATGTCCAGGCTTAAGGTTAAATGGCACCCAGATACCGAGATCTTTTCCTGCAGTGGTCTATACGAGATCTTGCATGCCAAGCTGATACGTGTGGTGCAGTGCCGTCGCATTTTACATTTCGCAGGGTTAAATGGTAACTCATTTAACTGGAACCAACGAAATAAGGTGCACAGATCCCTTTGTAATGCCATACAGTCATTAACAGAACTGACACGTTTCCGTATTTTAATATCATCGGTAAACAGTAATAAGTTACATTCAATATCATTCACTATATCGTTCATATACACCAAGAACGGAAGAGGTCCAAATACTGAGCCGTTGGGGACTCCACTTGTGACGTCTATTCTTATGGAGAGGTTGTTGACAACGCGAACTTGGACGTGTCCATCAGTAAGATAGTCCCTTATCCAATTCAGTAACATTCCCGTTATTACATAAGCTTCGAGCTTTTCAATTAGAATGTCATGGTTGACATTATCGAAAGCTTCGGAAATGTCGATGTAGCCTCACCTTCGTCTAGTGCCTCGGTCTAATCCTCAAACGTTGTATGAATGTTAAATAAACGATTTCTTCGATAGCCGTGTTGTGCTGAGGTCAAAATATTTTGGTTTTCAAAATGTTCTCTTATGTGCGCAGACACAATGCGTGCCATTAATTCAGTATCGGCGGTATCTGGGGCAAAGTTAGAGAAATCGAGATAAATTCAAACTTCCTGAGGAAATTTTTCATGTGAACTTCGCTGGTCTTTATCCAAGCAACAAAGTCGCATTAAAGCTCAGTTGCCCGTCTACAATGACCTTTCTGAACTACGGGTCAAGGTCACGTGACCAGCTCACGAATGAGATTAAAGTACACACGTGGCAAACATGCCACAGAAACTAATCCCACGGTATCCAGCTGAAGACCACAAGCAGGCAGGATCGATTGTGGTGTGTAAGTGCGGGGGATGTGAGCCACACATAACTTTGATCATCCATAAGCACCTTGAGTGCTTGACCACGAATCACTGTGTGCTTCTGTGTTTGAACATCGTGGTTCGTTGTACGAACCCCATGTAACAGTGGCATTCAAGTATAACTTTGTTTACCACTTATCCACTGTTTAAAGTCTTACTGATCCTGATCTTACTGTCTCCACCTGATGACGGTAAACAGCCAGTAACCGGTAGTTCTGTGTAAGTCCTGGGGATGTGAGCACCCACTGAGCGCACAACCAGGAATCCCTTACCGCTTGTGTAATTAAACATCGTGTTTCGTGGTAATAACCGCTATTTAACTGTGACATTCAAGTGTACCTTTGTTTATCCCTTTGCCACCGTCTCCAATTGATAATGGAAAACAAGCGGCAAACGGGTTTGGTGTGCAACTGCAGGGGATGTTTGAATTGAACCAGTGTGACATTGTTTTTCCCTGGTCTCCATAAAACGGCCGTACAACAGTTGACCTTCATTGGTTAGGTCACTGGAAATGGTTTTTGGCTCACTTTGGTTCAATTTAATTAGACCTAGCAATCGATTGGAATATGTTTGGGACCGATCTTGTATTCATTATGCAAAGGAATTTGAGTGCAATCCCAAAAACTACTCTAACCAATTGCACTCAAATTCCTTGGCATTAATTAGACCTACTTTTCATCTATATCGAAGCGGTATAAAAATGTATGTCAAATGTATGATTTTCCGTGTGAAGTAATTTAAAGTTCCACCGGAAGTCATTTCGTTTTCGTGGTTCTGAAAAATCTCGCAGTTTGTGTTCAAACACTCGCTTATGGAACGGCAAATTCTCTTAAACGTTCTGACAATTACGAATTCGTGTCCTGGGACTAAAACCGAGTTTAAATTGGTGTCAGGGAGAGTGAGACGCCGCATGGATTACTCAGTATGTCAGAATTAGTTCGCTTAGAAACGTCGGCGTTCACGAATGCTCAAATCTAGTCGAAGCAAGCACTTCTCAAATGGTGGCTCACACAATCCAGTAACCATTTGGGTTGCCTTATAATAAATTCCCTCGAATAGTTCGATGCCCCTAATACTATACATGATCTCCAAGCTTGCGATGCATAGTCCTCGACAGTGTGTATGCATGTACTGAGTACTTTTATCAATGACAACCACAGTAAAAGTTCGAAAATATTTTGCTGATTTAATCAAAGACGGCCTCGTACTGCAGT